>JAUZNK010026676.1:0-19580 GCA_035046665.1 Euphysa ruthae
TAGTATCTGCCCATGCACATTTCTGAAAATAAACATCAACCTCAGGGTGCCATGAGGCCTTCTCAGCATCGGATATACGCTTACCTCCTTCTCGAAAAATAACAGCAATTCTTGGCTGGTTACCTGCTGGACTAAAACAAACTTGAAGTGTACACTGCCGTTTATCTAATCCAGATCCGGGTTGACTTAGCCAGATCTTTTCGTGGCGGTTTTCTGGGTTTTTAGGATCGGCGTGCTCATATGTGTTCTTTGTGCTGATCTCAAATGGAAGAGCTGGCTGATCAAAATTTAATCGTTGTGTTGGTAAAAATCTGCCAAATTTAGTATCAAAATTGTTACCATTGCCTGACATTAGCCGTTCTCGTAAGGTTGAATACCAATTCATTATCGAATCTCGAAAATGTTTTTTGTTTGGTTTTCTATTGCTTTGAACACAAAGCAGTTTAAGGTTACTTCGTTTGATAAAGTTTACTATAACATGCTTCCTCACGAAGGCGTCCTCATTTTTCTGCTGAGTTCGATAAAGAACACGGGCTTTACTCAAAATCCAATTGAAGTCAACTCTTCTAACTTCATCTCTAGCTTTTTGGAATTTATTGAACAAATCCCTGTACAATTCATTGTACTTTTTTGCTGGCCGGACTTTAAACATGTTCTTGTGCTCTTTTGTGGCTTCTGTCGTATTTTTCCCTTTTGCTTTCATCCATGCAGATATTTGACGACGATCGATGTTATATTTCTCAGCAACTTTAATTGCTTTTTTACCGCTTTCAACATCAGCTATAACTTGGGACTTTAAACTGTTGGAGAATGCTTTTCTTTTATCCTGTTCACGTCGTCGTTCAATATTTGCATCGTTAGCATTATCTAATTTCTCTTCCAAAGTTTTCTGTTTCTTACTCATTTTTCTAAAAGTCAATACAACAATACAGTGTACATGTAGATCAACTTCAATAGAATGACTTTTTTTACAAAAGTTTTGTTATTGTACAAACTTTCGAATAAATTTTCGAATTCTTTGACTTTTTGTGACGTTTTTTTAAGAAAAATACAAAAATAAAAAGTAAATAAATTAAGAAACCCTCAAGAAATATTTGAGGCTGGGACTGACCTAAACTTAAGAAACATTGAGGCTCAAGATAAAAAACGTGTTTCTTATAAAAAAAAAGACATGGAGATAACATTTTTTTCGGCTCTAACTGATCAACAAGTCCTAACCTTAAACCTTAGGTACTAGACAAAAATCTTATGCACCAAT
The DNA here is from genome assembly GCA_035046665.1 of Euphysa ruthae. Taxonomy (NCBI): domain Eukaryota; kingdom Metazoa; phylum Cnidaria; class Hydrozoa; order Anthoathecata; family Corymorphidae; genus Euphysa; species Euphysa ruthae. Next base: position 1,259 of record JAUZNK010026676.1, read on the forward strand.
CACAATTTCACAAATTGCATTTCATGTCTAATTACTGATTTATTTATTGGAAACTATTTTTTCGCTGCTAGAAATGTTTTTCAGAAAAAACTTATATTGAATAATTTTTTTAACTTATAGCATTTTAAGCAGTAGGCCGTGTTAGTATAATAGTTTTAAACGAAATACATACTTGCTCGGAACAAATAGTAGCTCAACCATCTAAGTTGATATCAGAAACTAATTCGCGAAGTTTTTAAGTTTAGTTTGAACTGAGATTCTATGGACTAGCTATTTATTCCTAAAGGATCGTTCAAAAATTTGCGACCTTAAGATTCACACCTTTTTCTAAGCATACAACCTTCGAAAAAATGTTCTAAAGGTTGAAACTCAAAAAAAATAATCAAAAACTACAAATGTTAAACAGTATAATATATACTTAAATATATATTTAAAGGCTGAAACTTTCGCGGGCAGAAAGTTTCGCGAAGAAAAAAATACGCGAAATTAACGCCAAAAACTTTTGCGAATGACAATTTTTGGTATGATTTTCGCGGAAAAAACGATTGAAAAGTATCTTCAATTTCAAGTGAAAAACTTTCGCGTAAGGCAAAATTTGGGACGGGGAAAGCTTTAATTCGAACTAGAGAAATGTATCAAGCACACCCTCATTAGTACTAGAGATATCAGAGAGATATTTGCAGCTCCAGCAAAAAAGAGAAAGGAAGCATCAAATGTAATTTCAGAAGTATTATAGCTGATGATTGAACTGTAGTAATTTGAAAAGCAAGTGAAAGTAAAAAAATACACAACTTCGACTAGTTATTCAAATCCCCCTTTGTGTACCAAAACTTTTGATTGTTTGGATATCTGATGCTTCTTAGGACGAACATTTTATATTTTTTTAATCATAATTATCCCCAATTTCGCGATTAGAAATAGAAATTAAAATTAGAAATATTTCGCGGGCATAAACTTTCGCGAAAATAGCCGAAAATCGCGAAAACGTGACTTTCTGCCCTTAAAATATTCACTTGAAGTACTCCATGGAAAACGTATATTGATAAAATAAAAAATGGCTAGTGGTCAACATGGCAACCTTTACTTGGCCCAGCCAAGCATAGTTTGTAAATCTAGTTATCAGAAAACCGATTAGAGTTATGAGCTCAAATACTTCAGATAATGTTCTGTGATTTAAGTGAAACAAAAATATTCTCATGTTATTCTACTTATTATTCTAAATATAGTTTTTTTCATATTTAAAAATAAATAACAAAAAATATATAAATAAGTTCAAAAGTCTTTCACTGAAACCACAGTTCTTTATGCAGTGAACAAGCACATAAAATTCTGAAAAATGGTTCTTCAGATATTAAAGTCGTGGTGTCAAAAAACTTAACTTTAAATGTCCCTTTTTTTTTACATCTTTTTGCTTATCACAAAAGAACAGCTTATATATATTTTTAAAACTATTTTTAACACTATCTATCACAATGAAATACACTTATATAATAGGTAATAAAATTTTACAGAAAATTTTTGGAATAAGTTTTTGAGGAAAATATTTGAAAAATAAGGCTTTGAGGAAAAACTGCAATGCTGATAAATATAATAATAAAGACATCAATACCACTCTTTGTGTGATATTGGCAAAGTATGGATCTGCACAAATTTCAACACCGCAATCAACACATTTATATCTAGAATCTTTTCATAATCTCTGAACATTTGTTTTTGAGACTGATACCGGGACATATGAGGGAAAATTTCGTAGCGGATTGTTTGCTGCCAATCTTGAGTGACCTTTACCTGACGGCTTTTGAACCTATCGATTAGTTGCATTCTAAATTGCAATGCTGATAAAATTCCTCCCCTTTTTATTACAAACTGTGTGAGCATTGAAGGCTGCTTGGTTGATCAAATGAGAAAATACTTGTACTACTGTTTCACCCTTTTTCTCTATACTTCGTAGGAACTCTACATTTTTTTCACTCTAAAACGTACGTAACATCCGCTTTTAGAGAAGAACATACTTCGAAAGTGGTACTTTTATAAGCCATGTTTCAATTATGATTCTGAACCTACGCAAAATTTGCTTTAAAATGATGTATAACAAGCCTTCTATTTAAATATTTCATAATTTTGGCCAATTTGAACCCAATCTTTATAAATCTTCTTGTGCTTGACTTCCAATAACATATTCTCTATTTCTTTTATAAAGATCTGTATTAAAGATACATCCCGGTGCATAAATATCTTAATAGTTTACACAAACACTATTTGATGAAAAAAGTTTCCCATAGTTGATCCTTTCCAGTGATTATGTAGTTAATTTTTATATCAAAGTCTGAAAAAATAATGATAAAAATTCTATTAGGTTTGAGAATTGAGCATAATTTATGAAAGGTCATCTGACGTCATCCGCTTTCAACCTAAAAGGGTTTAAATAAAATAAATGAATATTTTTCTCGTTTTGGTGTCATGCGAGCTGTGGTGTCATGTATGCTGTGAGGCGGAATGAGTTAATAAGGAAAAATGTTACATATAAAAATTAATTAAATAATATTTGCATAGCATTTGACTGTTTGAAAAAAGCCCTCATTTAATTTGATTTTGATTAGTTAGTCAAAACTAAAAATCAATCGATTTGATAATGCTAGAATCACCGGTCAAATTTTCTGCCGTACGTAACATTCATTACTCAAACCCTTCATAACAACAGCACATACTTGACAACCAAAGTTAACATAGATGTATCTAATAAATCCTCTCTCTTAGTATCTACAATGAAATAATGATCAGTGGGTTAAACAAGGGAGTACAGAATTGAAAATCATTGTTTCTTAGGATCTTGGGACAGATTGGTGTCCGAAGACCAAATGTGACAAGCTTATTCCTTTATTTCTACTCGAAGCGGTGTAGTAGATCGACCGTGTTCTACACTAACAGGGTTACCTCTAGTAGGTTGTGGTTTTTCTCCACGAACGGACGCTCATTCACACACGGAGAGTTTAAATGAGGATCTCTTTATGATCCTTATCTTGCGCATCACGTGGTGCCGAGAAGAAGGGAGATCTGTCTAGGAAAAGGCCAACTATTACAGGATACTTCCCCTCTTATAACCCTTTAACCCCGTACTTTTTCTTCATTTCATAGTTTCATTATTGTTTTTTCATTTCTTTTTCTTTATGTCTTTAATTCTTCATTTCTTTAATTCATTTTTTCCTTATTTCTTCAGGGTTATTTAGACGGCATACAAGTTTCAACAGCAGATCGTATACGATAGATGACGGTATGATACTTGATAGATAGCTAGGTAGCATATGATAGTTGTTTATAGAGATAATAACTGATTAGGTTTTATTTTAATGGTTATTCAATGAGCTGAGAAAGATGCGGCTATTCGGTGAGCTAGGAAATAGGCTGCTGTTCTTTTGCCTGCAATATAAACAATTTTAAAAAGCCACCCTAATTCAACCTTTTTGTGTGAATAGAAATCATTAAGCCTATATTCTTTTAAAGGTTAGCTGAATACATTTTTAAGTGAAGCAGAGAAATTTTGCATACAACAAAACACAATCAGAATGTTTAAACTCACGTATCTTCGTCAATATCAATAAAATAAACTGTCTTCAGATATCAACGGAAAGCATTTTGTATGAACTAAAACTATGTTCCTATGCTGTAGCTTTTATTAGGTGGGTTTTGAAAACAAATAGGCTCCTGTAACGTCATTCACTGAAATTTGCGGGAAAATATTCAAGAGCGCCAGCGAAGCTTTTTTTCCGGAGCAAAAAGTCACGTGATTGAAGTGTTTATTTTGAGAAACTTCTCGTCACTAAGTTCTTCAAAAATAATGGTCAATGAGGAAGTTTTGGACCTGCTCTGGAGGTATTAGTCTTGTTCGGTTTATCACGGCTAAAATCTTCACGAACTGTTTGTTGCTTCTGGAAGAACCGACGTGAAACAAGGTTGCTCTTACTGCTGCTTGCATGCCAGGCAAATCATTTTTGTTTTCTGTTATCGCGATACCGTAGTAATTTTGTAGGCGGTCAATCGCATTGTTTGTCAATAAAAGAAAAACAGTGACACTAATTTTTGGATGTTGCTTGGCTAAGTTGAGACTTTGTCATGAACTAAATATTATGTGTGGTAATCCGATTTGTGAATGGACGTGCACATTTTTTTTCATTAGCAAAATATGATAAACTAACTCAATATGATGAAACATTCATAAAAAGAAGAAAAATCTGGTATAAATACAGGGTCGATGGAATCGAGCCGCATACTTAAAATGTTTATGCGCTCAATACAAAAAACCAACATGCGATACACCACATTTATCGGAGATGGTGATAGCAGTTCCTACAACACTGTTGTCACTGCTAAGCTATGGGGTGACAGCGTTTCTATTAAAGAGAAGAGAGCATCGGTCATGTGCAGACGCGGGTCGGTATGTGACTACGAAATTTAAAAAAACAACACGAAGTACTTTTTAAGTGATGGTAAAAAGCTAGGTGGAGCAGGAAAATTCACAGAAAAAAGTGATGCACACACTGAAAAATTGTTATGGCATTGCAATACGTCAAAATATTGATAACTCTAGTATACGGTCACCGCTGTTTTCTTCCAATATTCGGAAAGTGTTGATAGGGAAACGAGAGGTCGCTTTTGTCTGCGTGCAAAGGATTCCTGTTGTAAGTACCAGGCCTAAAAATTAACTGGAAAATCCTTTATACGTTGTAAAGAAAGTATAATGATACCAGCAGATATTTGTCATTTACTCGTACCGATTTTCAAAGAGTTAGGCGCCGACAACCTTGGAGGGATGTCTTCGTGGTAAGACAGAATCCAAACGAATCCTTGAACCATTTAATTTGGAAGCGTTGCTCCAAAGATGTATTTGTTGATCGTACAACATTGCTTGTCAGTGTGTCTTCAGCAGTTCTTATTAATCTGGTAACGCTTTCTTATTTATCTTTTATAAAAATTCAATATTTCGAACGGCGCATAATTGAAATAGTACTGTGTAGAACGAGATGATAGGCGGGTTAAAAATAAAAAAACAAACCGTTAAAGTTAAGAAGAAAGAAATTTAGGAACAATTCTAAAAGTTTTTAATGATATAAATGAAGAAGCAGAGGGATTAGTAAATGGAGTTTTAACATCTATTTTATATATTTTTTGGTTTTCCTGAAAACAACATTTTTTCCACTGATTGCAGAAATTTCTCAAAAAGTATGTCCTTTTGAATTTAGCATGTTTGTTTATTATGTCACCTATATCTTCTACTAGAATTCCACAATAATAGTTTTTTTTTTAGAATTTTGTATCGCTAATTGACTGATTTTTTGTTGAAAAAAACTAAAATGCTTTTAATTTTCGAAATATTGATGCAAAAACTAAGTTTTTGGTACAAAATGCAACTACGCTGGTAAATCATCAGACAAATTTTCAAAAAAAAAAAAAAAAAAAAAAAAAAAAAAAAAAATTTTTTTTAAATGATTGAAAGGTGTAGGTTTTTCCCATTGCAGCTATAGGACGTTTTCAAATTTTTACTGGCAAACTTTGTATACTTATAGCTTATCTTGGTTGTTTAAATTTTTACGAAAGAATACTTCAATGACAATCAATTTAACAGTCAAATCGAACTGGGACCATAAAATATCTTCTGGGACGTTTAAAGTCATTACTAAGGACGTTGCCATGTGTAAAAAAAACTCATGTAAAAAAGAAGTCAAATTTTCAGGCGAAATAACTTTTTACTATATTTTTTCCCTCAGTCATTTATGTGTCCAAAATCTTCAAAAGCATTTTAAAAAAATTTATAAATTTCATAGCGGTTTCAGCCTTAAACCGTGCTGATATCTACCTCTCACCATGCTTGAAATTTGTTGTCTCAATGTTAACGAAATCCCTTACTGAATTGTAATTTCAGCTTTAAAATATACGTCATCAATCAAAACATCTTCCATCAATATGATACTTGTTTTGAATTCCGTGGTTACAAAGTTCAGGTTTTAAATAATTTGATAAAAAACCTTAAGAACGAATTATTAAACACGTCAATTGCTGCCGGACAGGGAAGGGAAAAGTCATTAAAGCGAAATCGATTGTAAATGAAACTACTGCAGTTTTTTATAACTGCCAAGTTTCATTAAATGGTTAAATCATTATTTAATTTTATTCCTGTGAAAAGGAACCTTAACAAATATTAATGAATGCGTCCATATTCATCAGCTCATTTGACATATGCATGACTGATACTTAGCAATGATGCTCAAATACTATTTCGCTTTACCATTCGAAATTTTATATCCACAAAACTTGGTGCGTATTGACAAGAAAAAATAGGTAAACTACAATAATTAAAAAAAAAAAAAAAAAAAAAATAAAAATATCAACGATTTTATCTTTCTGTGCTCTTGACATTGGTATACATATACACTAAAAATAAGTAACTTTCAAAAATTTACAGAATCACAAATAAAGTGTTTTTTTTTTGTCATAAAAAAGATAAATAAATTAATGAAAGAACGGTATGGACATAAAAACCGTATAAAATTATACGTAAATTAAAGTAATAAAAAATAAACATAAAAAGTCGCACAAATTGTAAAGTATAACCAAAATATCCATGACGGTGGAATGCTACAAAATCTATTTCACAAAATATCGTAAAGCTTTGAGACGTGTTATAACACACAATAATATTTAAAAATACCAAAGAAAGTATAAAAACGCGTGTCTTTTCTATTTTCACGTGTACTATTTATTGTGTTAAGCTAGGCCTGATTAATCGTTAATTTTTTCAAAAAATTTTTAACCTTTGTTTTTATGAACAACTTAAGATTTGCTACAAAGTTTTTTTTTTCGCCAAAAACGGAGTTGAACTGCTTTGTGCAAGATGCGCTAGCTCAAATGAAGCATCTCGCAGGATTTTTTTTCTTTTGCGCATGGACTAGAGGTAAGTTTAATCAAAATGTTCTGTATGCAATCCGATAAGGATTTAGATTTTTAAATTCAAAAATATATACAGTGAAATTCCCAAAAAATACTACACACGAAAATTATCAAGACTAAGGTGCATCAGATATCTAAACTATAAAAAACATAAGTAAAAATGACTATAAATTTTGAAAATTAACAATGAATCTCAAAATTAAAAAAAAAAAATACATCGACAAAAGTAACATTATTCTTTGGCTTTTAAACCCCACCAGCACAATAAAGTTTTTTTCCTGTTATTATGCTATATCAGCTTACGCTTGTAACTTGATAAAGGTGGCTAGATGGTAAAAAAAAACTATAACCTAAAGTACTTGTCTTTTTTTTCACCATCTAACCGTAAGTTTTCAGAATGTTGGGAAAAACTTGTATAAAACTTAGCCTTGACAATGACAGATTTTTACAAATTTTAGTTTACTATTTAATATCATCAATATTCGTAATATTGCATGTTGCTTTGAAGAGGCTAATATATTAAATAGCCATGCATGTGATGTGAATGTAACCACCATTTCCGTATTGCAAGCCGAAAAATATATTGGCTAAGTACTCAGAAGTCTAGCCTTCCAAAATGGACCTGACATGAAATAATCCGAATTACATTTTATCAAAAATTAAAGCCCAATATCATCCTATCCAATAAATATATATAAAATTTAGTACGTAACGATTTCACACGCACTACGTAAATTAAATAATTTAACAAGCGGCAATGATCTACAAATCTCTAAATATCTTCACTTCTAAATATCTTCATGTTTTAAATGTTTTTGTTTCTTTATAAATCTGTATCAAACCAACCATGCGTGCCACCCCCACTGGTGGGCGGAAACATGTTACTTTGTTGAGGTGCAGAAGTCTGGAAAGCAGCATTATTATTATTATATTGCATATTGCTTTGACTCTGTGTTAAATGTGGCGAATACATTTCATCTCCGTACGATTGTGATGTCAATATATCGGCCATTTCCGTGTTACCGGGCTAAAAAAACGTTGGTTTATTAGTATTATATAAGTATAACTAATTATATTTTTAGCAAATGGCAAGTGCACCTGGAATCAAATATGGTATAAAAACAAAAAACGGCGAAAAAGTTTGCAAAAACATTGCTGTTTTTAAGGATAAAATTCTCCAGAAAGCAATATTACGGGAAATTTGGAAAATTTATGCCAAATAATTAGTCCAAATAATTAGTCTAAATTTGAGGAGGTAAAAGAAATACAGCACAAAAAATTTGTTTTATTTCGGCTTTATAAGATTATTTTTGAAACACTTATTAATTGTGTACAGATAATCATAAAGGTAAGAGATGATAATTCATAAAAAATTTTTCAGGTAGAAAATTTTGCATTTTTCAAAATCTTATTTAGCCAACAAAAAAGTTAGTCTATTCCTAACAACACAGAGGTTGTGAAGTTTCTCACAGATTATAGAGTGTTATATGTTAGTTCATGGCCATTTCAAAAAGGATTTGGTTAATGTAAAAGTGGAACTTAAAATTTACCTCCCAAGGGACGTCATCTCGAAATAGTGAACTGGTCAACTCAACCGAAAGTCGCTTCTTGTAGTCTTGACTCTTATCTTCTGACATCCTAAACAAAACTGCGGCCGCATAAGCAGCAATACCTTCATTTCGAGAATGTAAAAGTTCTGTAAGAATAGTCGTAGCACCTTCACGTTCTATAGCATCAGCACCCTCCTTATCTTGAGCGAGTTCACATAAGACTCCTGCAGCAACGCGCACAATGTTTTCAATTTCAGAGTATAACAGCTTTGAGAAATAAAAACAATATTTTAAAATTCTATAAACTCATTGAAAAAGAATCTAACATTGAAAAAATGTTCTCACTATCAAGATACAGAAAAGCGTTATTTTTTTCAAGTTAGTTTGATGACAATAAATAGTGCCCTAAAATAAATTTATTACTGATCCTATGAGATTATAAAAATGATGGCTGAGTTTCTATAATGAGATTACTTAAATCTTGAAAAATTTAGCAATTTATACGAATTTTGGGTAAATTGCAAATGATATGTCACAACTGGCGAGATTTATGACTATGACAGACATGGTTGACATATTAGAAACTCTTATTACCTGTACAAATGTTGGAATGCAATGTAAGTCACGAATTATAGAACGATTCAAAGATTCACGAGCAAGAATATGTAAAGCACCAACGGTACCTTCCACAATTTCTTCCATTCGAACACCGTCTTGCATATTTTGTGATCCTGGGCCACGCCTTTGAATATCTAATTTAGAAATATATATAAATATTTCAACATACTAATAAATCTTATTTTCTATTGAAATTATTGGATATAAGAAAAATTTTATGATCATTAAATTTGACTGAAACGACGAAAAATAAATTAATTTTGAGAATCAAGTTTCCCGTATTAATTCGTTCCGAATTTAAGCTTTTTCAATTTCTGCATCACTTCAAGAAATGCCAACAATTAAGTATATATTTGTCAGAAACTCAAAAAAAAAACAAATCATATTCAATTTAATTAACATTAATTACCTTGATACGCCTTCATCAAGAGTTGAACTAATCTTGGAAGTCCACCTTGATCTCTAATAGGGGTGTGATTGCTAGGACACAAACCCAGGTTACGAATGAGACCAATAACTGCTTTAATCAAAGGCCATCGCGATGGTGGATTCAACAGTTTTACCAACACAGGTAAACCATAATGGAGACGCACACCATTCTCAGCATGTTCAGCGTCAGGATGACGACTAGTTAAATGGCGCAAAGCACAAACAGCCGGTTCAGTTATTTCTTCACGGTCGCCAGCATTTATAATGGTACGAACTAGGGCTTCGATTCCTCCAACTTGGAAAACAACTTGCTAAAAAGCAAAAACATGTTTGAAATCGATATTTAGAACGATATTTTAGATTTTTTCCCTTTGAAGGTATTTTTCTAATGTATACAACACATCTTAAACATTTCCTATCTACATTCTGAATTTTTTTTTGGTCTAATTTGAGATGATCACTATACTTTAACATTAACAATGAATATTTCTGATCACAAATATTAAATATTTGTTAAAATCTTGGGCTTAATTTTTCCCCCCTGAACCACGAAACAATGCTTTAGCAATTTTCCCTTTAAATCACGAAACTACGTTTTGGCTATTTTCTCCTTGAACCACGAACCTATGTTTTAGTAATTTTCCCCCTGAAACAGGAACCTATGTTTTAGCAATTTTCCCTTTAAATCACGAAACTACGTTTTAGCAATTTTCTCCTTGAGTCACGAACCTGTTTTAGTAATTTTCCCCCTGAAACAGGAAACTATGTTTTAGCAATTTTCCTCTTGAATTATGAACCTATGTTTTAATAATTTTCGCCCTGATACATGAACCTATGATTTAGGAATTTTTCCCCTGAAACATTATTGCATAAGGAACACTATATCGATAATATTAAAAACGCACCTTATTTCGAGGGTTGTTACAAGTAAGGTTAGATAAAATCCCTGCAGCACATGTAACAACATTGATGTCATTTGAAGACAATAATTGGACAAGCATCTGCAGGAGCCCATCAAGCCCTTCTTGTTTTGTGGCTACATCTGACAGATTTCGAAGAGTCCATAAGCAATTTTGAACAAGACGCGTACTTTGATGAGATAGATGATTTGCAAGTGCTTGCATACCACCAGTCTATAATGAAATATGTTATTATTTGACAACTTAAAAACAAAGAAATTTGGTTATTAAATCGTTTTTAAAATTTTCCCTAATTACTTACACTTACAATTATTTAACACAGAACTTTAAAATACTTTTGATTTCATTAGAAGACTAAAGGAAGCATTTGGTTTGATAACATACCTCCACTATAGCAGGTTTGTTACTCGAGCAAACTGACAACACTTTCAACACACGACAAGTGGTATAAAGTAGCTTTTCATAAGTGTAGCTTCTCATGATACGAACCAGTTCTGCAGGACCTCCAGATGCCAAAATTATCAACTTTGATTCTTGATTACCATAGGCTAAGATCTGCAAACAATCTAAAAAATGAGGAATACAAAATTATAAAAAATAAAAATTAAGGATAATGAAAAACATTCAAAATAGCAAAAAGCATTTAAAAAAAATTAATATTTTCATACGAATTCAGAATTTAATGTCAGATTCAAGAATTTCATTTTTATGGAAAATTCTGTAAAATAAGTTACTGAAGATCTTTCAATAAACTCTTGCCCAATAGCAGTAAAATAAAAAGAATTTCTGTAACTAATGTAACCACCAAAAAATAGTTGGAGAGATAACTTAAACTATACCTGTTACTATAGCTAAAAATTTGACGTTTGTTCTGTGAAGAAGTGAGATCATCTTTTGTAGTCCCAATGCCAAACGAACAGACATTTTGGCACCCTCTTGATGCAGAAGAAGATTGTGCAACGTTGTGATGGCGTAAAATACAACAGCTTCAACACGATGCCCTAGCAAACGAACCAATGCTGGGATACCACCACTTTTGAATATAGCCAATAAGCCTTGCCTAAAATAAACCATTTTGCTCTAAAACTTCTCCAAATGACTGGGTTCATACGCTACACATGTTATTAAAATATAAAAGTCTCACCGTTAACACATTAAAGCTTTAACAACTTTCATTTGCTCCAGAAACAAACATACACTTTGATGATAATGGTGATTATTATACAGACTTGGTATATAAGGGAGGAAATCTGACTACAGAAAATTGTTTTTGGTCAGTAATTTATAAAATCAAAAAACTTACAGCACATAATTGCTTTTAAAAACTTACTGATATTATCTAGGTTTTAATAAACTGTAAAAGAACAGCAAAAGTTTCTCCAGAAACATCAATGCACAGAAAACTGTTTTTTGATGCCAAAATATAAATATAAAACAAAATATAAATATAAACCAAAATATAAATATAAAACAAAATATAAACAAAACATCAATGCATAAATCTAATATCTTTCCTTCAAAAAATTCTATTATTAATTCAATGTCTACGTTTAGGTGAATAGAAGAGTAAATTTTCTTATCCATCAAAAAAATTTGATGCATTTAAATAACTTTAAATGTTTTTGAGTGCAAACCATTGCTTTGCGGTGGTTATACTCAAGGTCCTGTGAAAATGCATTAATGGCGATAAACGATAATCCTATAATAAATTTCTATAAGACAGCTATCAAAAAGCTGACATCATTTATACTAAGTCTGGATCACTTTATTAGCCTCCTCTTAATAACATTTTTTGTAACTTCATGATGATATCCTGTGCAAAACCTTACACTTCTAAACCAACTTTAAACGAACAACAAAAGCAATCAATTCTAAACAGCTTCTAAGCAACTTCTTAATGTAAGAAAATATGCTTCATGACACGAAGATCAAAATGTAAATTTAAAGAATCAATTAAAGAATCAATAATGATGATCGTTACACAACATTACAAGAAAATCCTTCCAAATCAAATCTCCAACAAAAAAAAAAAAAAACAAAAAAAAAAAACAAAACAAAAAAAAATCTCAAAAAAATTACGAAAGAATATCAAAAAAAGCTGACTTTACTAAAAAAAATAATAAAAAGATAAAAGATAAAGGAAAAACTCAAAAAACTCTATACAAGTAAAAAACAAATTGATGAGCTAATAAAAATATTCAGATCCGACATTATACATGTGGACTTAAAACAATTGAAATAATTATGAATAAACCTTTGAGTTAACAAAATCAAAATTTTAACCACTTTAATATATTCCTCACTACTTTATACAACCCAAAAACCAAAAAAACTAATTTCATTAAACCTTCTATCCTAAAATTAACCACAGAAAAATAAACAACAACACTTTAAAATTTTTGACCATAGCTTGTTCCAATCATTAAAAGAAAAAAATACCATAAAAGCGCATTATAATCTTGGTCGAATCATGCGACTTTTTTTTAAGAAATGCAGTAGAAAATTTGAGACAAAAATACACATCAAAAACCTTAATAAACAACAAACTCATTAAAAAAGAGTTGGATAGCAAATAGCTTACTTAATTTTACTGTAATTAATTTTGATCTTAATCATTGATTTATAAATTCCAAAGATTGCAATGTTGCTAGGTTGTTATAAAAAAAATAAGGAAAAAGAAACTACGCAGCAAAATCTACTTTACCATGTACCCCTCAGATTGCACATCAGCATGACAAAATGGTGTTCATTAATCACACACCCCAAAAAAAACTTTCCAGTAATGATATGGACAATTATTTTGTAGAAATTATACGATGTTAAACTTAGATATCTTGAATAATGAATTTACTAAAACAGATACTCATCAACTATTTGAGGTGAGAATTCTAAGTGACTTGGGACTAATAGGATTATCATGAGTGATTATTGTAGAAACATGTTTACAGTGTCTTGAGTATGAACTTTAATAGGATTATCATAAATGAGTGATTACTGTAGAAACATGTTTATAGTATCTTGAGCATAAGCTTTAAGTACTTCCATGCACCAATGATATGCATCTAAAACACTTTTAAGATCAGCAGATGACAGCCTTGCAAAATTCAATAGAATATCAAGCAAAATTGCTCAATATACTCAGCGATCAAAATCCCTCAATTCAATATACAGCCAAAAAAGAAAATTTAAATAATCACTTTCTTCAATATAAAAACCAAGAAAGTCGACAAAGGAATCTATGAATTTAAAGCTTTCAGGTTAGCCACAAAAATAAAATGCCAAACGAATATCAAGCCTGAAACCATGAAGTCATACTAACAAACGAATATAAAGCCTGAAACCATAAAGTCATACTAACAAATTTTATGTAAAAACAAATTTATCAACCCTGCAAAACCTGTCACAGGAATTTCATCTGACTGCATCTGAAACAACTAATTGAAAAACTTAATTACCACCAGCAGAAGGGCCAAATGAAACGAAGTCTTTTTCAAACATCGAAAACAATCCAAACATGAATCAAACATCTTGGTGAAGCAAAGCTACTTAACCAAGATATTGTTGAATCCACAGTCAGCATTAATTGGGAACTGTACTAATCAAAATTACAACCAAATACATGACGTCACTTATATTTAGTCTTTAGCACTTTGTTGGCTTTACTTAACATCATTTTTTGTAACTTAATCCTAGTATTTTTCAATTCAGACGACGACCTGTGTGTTTTGAAATCCTAAACTGGTAATAATAATAAGCGTGTAGCAACTAAAACAACTGGATTTGGTAAAAAAAAAAAAAAAAGTTTAAAAGCATTTAGCATTGATTTTATGTTCGCAGAAAAACAGGTACATTTTAAAAGCAAAGGTGATTGAAATAACAAAATCAAATTTGATCGAGTTAAAATTTAAAAATGATTGCTATTAAACTAAATTTTTATTCCACTAAAACTATCATATTAATTTTATATTTGAGTTTTTTGTGCTATGATTGGAGACTAGCATCATCATCCTTTAAAATTTTAGTATCTTTTTTGTTAATTTGAAGCTCTAAAACATCTGCATGACATGAAAACATAACATACAACTTTGTATAGAATTCTAGAGCTAAGTGAGAAAACCAAACTGCTTTTTTCATGTGTAAGCAATAAAAAGATAAATTCAAATATATCTTACTTGTGATGGCTCATATTGTGCAAAGCACCAACAACATTTTTAACCGTCTCACCATCACCAGAGTTTGTTGTCACTCGAACTGTCGCGGCAACAATATTCATATTATTCATGACCGCGTGACAGCTTGCTTCTTTTTTTGTTAATTGGCTAACCATGATTGATGCCTGTTGAACAACCTGGATATCATTACTGCATAGCAGACGTGCAAGCTCTGGTATAGCTCTCTGAGCAAGGTCAGCTTCATCTTGATAATTGATCAAATCAACTACATTATTCTTTAACATTTGTGATGGTTCAGCGAGACGCTGTACAGCTGTCGGATGAGCTGGATCTAGCTGTGTTTGAGACAACTCCATGGTTTCTTGCATAGTTTCAGGAAACATAGCAGCTCGCACACGATGACTATAATGTAAATTAAAAAGTTAATTGCTAACGGAAATTTGGATAAAAGTTATGTTTAGAAAATGCAATCGAAAGCAAGAAGAAAAAAACAATCCATAAGAATAATATAGAATTATGTATATATTTTTTTTATTATTACAATTTTTGAAATTCTTATCGCCCTTAAACCAAACTGTTTCAAGACTGATTCTAACAACCCTCATGAAATTTTAAAGCAAATACCTAGATTGAACCAAAACTCATCCAGTGAGCAAATATTTAATGAATCAAAGTTTGATTATGAGGAGGCTCTAAAACAAAGTGGATACAAAATTTTGAGCTAAAATTCAAAGATTTCAAATGTCAAACCAAAAAGTACCAAAAAACAAAAAATCATCCTTCGTACAATAATTTGACCAATATCAAAAATTTGATTGACAAACATTTTTCTTGTTCAAATAAATTAGATAAGTTTTTAACCGCAACAGAGTTAAAACAAGCTACAGTTGCAACAAAAACATAAGTAGAATATTAAAAAGTTACAATAAAAAACTGACTTCAAAAACTGAAAAAATCAATTGTCCAATGATGGAAATTTTTGAGTAACCAACATAATCTATAAATGCATGATTCCCAACAAACCAGACAAAGCTTATATTGGATTAAAAGAGTGTAAAACAAGATATTCTAACCATAAAGCATCTTTTAATTACTCAAAAATATTTGAAAAAAACTTCTCTTTCAGATAATGTCTGGGAAATGAAAAAAAAAGAATTATTGAACAAAAATCAGAAATTATACCAAAATCAGAAATTATACAAAAATCAGAAATTATACCAAAATGGCGTCTTGAAATGAAAACTTATTTTATATAAGAACTGCAAATTGCAACATTCTCTTAAATTGACAAAAATTTCTTAAATTATAATATATACTTTTTATAATACAGATATGACCAGATACACCAGTTAAATGCTGATAAAATATATCACCCGAAATTAGCTGGAAGCTTTACCAGAAAGGTAGAGAGGACTAGTGAGCTCAAATCACAGGACTTTATATTATGGCCTCATGGATCAGTGCAGAATATTGAAAACAAACAGTTTTTACCTAGTTGATATGGAAGATCTTCTTGCAACTTATAAATTGCACAATTGTGCAAATGACTTTTTTTGAAAAAGAAAATCTTTTTACTTTTGATTTAATTGCCACACACAGATATTCCATAGATATATTCCACAAAATTTCCAGATTTTTTTCATCAAGTTTTCTCCATTAAATTGATATTTTGGATTTAGATTTAAAATTTGAAAGCATTGATTATAAATTAATCTATCTGCTGTCATTCATGGTGGGAAATGTTGAAATTAGATTTCCAGTTAACATAACCCAATAAATCTAAACAAGTCAAGTAACTTATATGCCAGAATTCAAATAACTCAGCAGTTTTCAGCTAATGCAAAGGATTTCTGACATCCTGGCAGGATTTATATTACAACCATAAATTATTTGCCACTGTCTGCAATGACTATTGCTACCAAGGATTCACAAACAAAAATCAAAAACAATCATTTATTTCACACTTCTTGATCATCATTTTATTTTCAGGAAAAAAATTTTTTTGAGACCAAATTTGACGTTTTTGAGCCCTGGCCTAAAAAATAATCAAAACATACTGAAGAAAACATGAAATTTTTTAGAAATCAGAAAAGCAAATGAGTGAAAGGATGAGCCCAAGCACAAACATGGTGATCTCCACGATTGTATCAATTTCAGTAAGCTAAAATGAAGAATGTCACCATATTTCTCATATTTCTGTGCATACTGGAATTATTTTTGTAATATTTCAAAGTAAATCATTCAAACCTTCTAGTAGTATTAAACTGATCATTCATTGCCATGTCCATTGGTTCTCCAGAAAGGTTTTGTTCCCATTCCAGCTGCTGGAAGGAATGATGCGAAGCTACTTCATCATCATCATACCCTTTGAGAGATGGGGCAGCTGTTTGGATACCAGAGTCCATATTATACCCTTGGTTCCACATTGCTGTTTGATTCATTTTTGACATCCCTGCAAAAAGCAAAATAAATAGTAAAAATATAAATCATGTTTAAAATAGACTACCTGTGGTACTGCAAATATGCAAATTTTCAACCTAAAAATTGGAATGTTTTTATTATTTTTAATGACAATGTTGAGATCCAAAGTGCCCAGCTCCTCTTGACCCCACACAAATATATATATATATATATATATTTAGAATCTTTGAAAAGTTACCTTGCGGGTGCTGTTGTGGCATCGTGTAATTGGTCATACCATGTTTTTGCTGTATAGGCCCAAGTTGTGAATCGATAGAACGAATTTCCATTTGAATTTGTTGTCTATAAATAAATATTTAGAATTTAAATCATTCTTGCACAATTTCATGTATCAAAAAAATATCTATAAACATTTAACATAACTACAATGTTTTGAGAAATATCCATTGCCTAATTAAATTAAATTTAATAAGCTCCATTGGCATCAAAGGAATTAAAACATTCTGCAAAGTATTAAATATAGTTCCAGTGGGAACTGGAAATTTCACTAATATTTTAGAAACTTTAAGTTGATATTAGGTTAATTGATTTTAAAAGACAAATATCTTTACCTATTTGGTGGATTACTGTCTAGCATCATCATAAGCTTTTGTCTACGGTCTTCCAGAATGCGTGGATCTGGCACCTTCAAAATTAAATCAAGCTCAAATAGCCTTGTTTGCAAAAAATTAAATCAAGTTCAAATTTTGAATAAAATAAAATATAAAAATTAAAGCACCTTTGTTTTTTTTCTAGTAGCTCAAATATGCTACTTAAATCCTGGTACGTTTGAAGTAGTTTAAAAATAGATTTATTTACAGTGAAATAAATATCTACAAAACTTCATTAACAGTCAATAAGAACGTCTTATCTACAAAACATACTTCAGAAGTAGCCAATAAGAAAAAAAAAAATTTTTTTATTTAGGTTTTGGGCTTATCAAGTGTTAAGGTGCAATCAAAAACACAATTTTCAAGAATTTTTATAAAATGGTAAACAGAAGTGGTTGCACCACAAACCATGAAAAAAAGAAGTTTAAGTTAATATTTCTAAACAGTAAAATTGATAAAATTTCACATAAAAATCTTAATTACCACAGAAGCTTAAAATTTGTAAAACAAATAAAACAATTAAAGATTAAAGAATCTGCAATCGCAATACTTTTGTGCATATAAAAAAAATATATATATATATATAAATAATATAAATATACACACACACACAAATATAT
>JAUZNK010026687.1:0-19580 GCA_035046665.1 Euphysa ruthae
CCATGATGGGAGTGAAGTAAATCTCTGGTTGTGATTTATTTTCTGTGTGGTTTTGTGATTTTCTTCGGATCTCTGTATATGTGCCTATAGCCTGTGTATATGTGACTGAGTTTAAAACAGGTATAACGAAGTAATTTGTAATTCAATAATTTTGGGCTTTTAAAATGTTGATAAGTCCAGCTCCCAGGTTCCGAAACATGGTCATTTTAGTTCTAAAATAGTTTTTTGAAATGTCAACGAAATTCATTGTTTACTTTCTATCTAATTTTGCATAAAGTTATAGGACTGTAGAGGGCACATTTTAGCTGCACCTTTAAAAAAGATATTTTCCGATTCAACTGAAATTTTGACTGGTGTTTAAAAACTTTGTTTTTGATTATCTAAAATAAAAATCTTTTTTTAAATCTTTGAGAAATTTTGGAGAAAGAGCTTCAACAAACTCCCTCATTTGAAGTTGGGTAGAAGATGAAAATTTTATACCGTATTTGAAAAATCACTTTTTTTTTTTTTTTATAAACCGTATATATTAATGTATTACATTTTCTATTTATTTTAACAACTTACACATTTCAAATTAATTATGCTTATGATCATCATTTTGAATTTTATTTTAACAGCACCTTTTATTTGATAGCGGACATTGTTTGATTTGATATGTCAATCCAGTATAAATGTTCTTCAATAATAATAATGACCCAAATATGGTAATTTTAGATCTAGTAACAGTGTTTTCTTTTTCTTTTTTTTCCTAAAATCTATTCAATAACATGTATTTTCACTTTATTTTTAATTTTAGCTAAAAGTTAATGGGCAATTGATGGAATATTTTAACCTATATGTCCGCCTGTTGAAAAATTCATTGGGCACATTTATCTCAAACTTGGTCCAAGAATGACATTTACCCTTTTCTTTGTTCTGTTGAAATTTTGTATGATATTAGAAAGTAAATTTCTGATTGTTTTGTCATCTTCTAAAATTTTATCTGGTAGAAAATTTTATTTCTGATTACCATAGTAAAAAAACCATATTTTTCAATTTTTTAATGTGCTAAAATTTGTGTATATAGATTCCAGATATCACGTTTATGTTATGTTTTTTTTTCCCTTTGCCTTTAAGATATTTCTACCTATCCAGGAGTCCATTAGTCTATTAGTCTCTATTTTTTTCCCTTAGATTTTTACTGACTTTACATCATCAACTTTATCGAAATTAATAAGATATTAAAGGAAAAGTTGACGATTCCTTCAATTTGCATTAAATTTGTTCTATTTCTTGATATCCAGGGGAAAAATGTCATTGTCATCTTACTATCATTTAGGACGGAGATTTTAATATACGTATTTATGCTGGAGAACTGGATTCTACTGAAACGTGGCAAATACGTGCTGGGTAAGTTTTTTATTTACTTTCTTTGCTAAAAAGAGATGATTCAGGTATGGAAAAACAAAAATATATTTACTATTTAAAAAACCAAAAAATTTTATAAATGCTGACCAGTACACAAAGCTATGCAACCTATGAATGAATTCAGTTTTTTGAATTCTGTCCTTGTTAGTTATCAATAGCCTTTTTTTTTTTTTTTTTTTTTTTTTTTTTTTTTTTTCACGGAATTAAGGACTAATGAGGCAAATGACTTGACAAAGCAGAATTAAAAAAAAAAAAAAAAAATTCTTGTTAGTTCGATTTTGAATGAATTAAGTTAAGGGTCAATAAGGCAAATGAGGTGAGAAGCTGAATCTTTGAAGGAAAAAAAACCCTTGCTAGTCTGATTTTGGGGCTAAACGAAATAAAATCTGTGTTTTTTTTATTTTTCTTTAAATCTTCTTATTAATTTTGTTCAATTTTTTGCATGAAGTTAGATGTAAAGAAAAGGAAATAAATTACCCATTCCATAATTTCTTAAAAATTCTCATTTTTGCTAAAATTTGGGTAAAAAAGGCAAAATAAATTTGTTTTTTATTTTTTGCAGAATGTTAAAGACTAATGAGGCAAATGACGTGACTAAGATGATTTTTGAAATTCACACTTGTTTTCCTGATTTTCCTGATTGACGAGGCAATAATCGACCAAAAATTAAATTTTCTCTAAATCTACTCATCAATCTTTTTTCTGCATGAAGTTTAATGCAAAGGATAATCAATATTCTTTTCTAAATTTTTTTCAAAATTTCTGTGGCTTTTGTTCTTCCATCCCTGAATAATCTTATTTTTACTAAAATCTGAGTAAACAAGGCAAAAACACCATCGGCACATTTTTCTTGAAATCCGCTCATGAGTATTTTCTAATTTTTAACATAAGGTGAAGAAGAGACATTAACAGTGTCAAATTTTATGTTTTACTTGAATGTGTTAAAAAAATCTGTTATTTTTGTTCTTAATAAAAGTCTTGAAATTTTAAAGGGCCATATTTGGTGTTTTTTAATGGCTATTTCAGAAATTCATTTTCTTGTTCCCCTGACCCCTAAAGAGTCAAATTTGATTTTAAAGATATGTTTTTCTCAACAAACTTTTAGTTATGATTTTTTGGTTTAAATAATGATAGTAGAATGCTCTTTCGTGAGAAAATAGTAATGGTATTTAATTAGAAATTATATTGTGAAAAATTTTTATGTTTTCAAGACCAGCTTTTTATGTATAAGTGCTGACACTTCCCCTTTTGACCATGTTTTGGAGTACTCTACCACTGTTGTAAACAGCATTATTTCTATACTGTAGGGATTTAGATGAGCTCACCGAGTATATTAGTATACTGAAAAAACTCAGTGAAGTAAATCCAAAAGATATTGCAGCAGAAAAATTTCAACAAAGGCGTATCGCTAGAGCTGAAGCTAGAGAACAACGTTGGCTTGAAAGAGAGCGCAAACGGAAAGAATTTTTAGAGCAGAAAAAAAAACAAGCAAACAAAAAGTCAAATAGAAGGCAGAAAGGTATTTATGTAATTTTCTTTACAGTTTAATAGGGTCTAACATTAGGTTTTGAGCAGATAAAATTAATTTATTTGTGGGATAATTCAAGGTTATTTTTTTATGACAAATCAATAAAATCAAAATCTTTTTCGAAATTATGGAAATTAGATTCTGACCAAAAATTTACCGTCAAATTGTTCAGAATTTCTTTTTTTTTGTATTAAAATAACCATAGGAAGCGAATTAAATAATGGTTTGTTTACACAGCGTAAAACACTTTAAATAAGCATAAGTGGTCTTGATATTAGTTTTAAAATAAGCATATAAAAATGTAGTTTTTGCTAAATTCCCTCAAAAGTTTTTTCCAAAGTTTGATGAGCTATATTTAATTAAAAATGGTCACTTCATTGTTGTTAACATAAATTCAGTTGGTAAAATATCAAACTGCTATCAAGGTTTTACAAAAGAGTTTTTTTTTTTTTTTTTATAAAGTTGAGAAAGCGTCAGTCATTGAACCCTCTGAATCAAGTGAAGAGGAAGATGATGGCTGTTGTCGTTGTCTTGCCAACAACCAATCAAACCTGGTGAGTTTAATTACCTTTTTAAATGATGGTTGCTGAATTTATTTAGCAACTGGGACTTCAGTGACTATTTATTCAATAAAATTTAATATTTGTTGCCACTTTTTTAAAATGGAGTCTCATTTTGCCACCCTTGGCATATTTTCTTTGATCCATTTTTTCTTAACACTTCTTTGCAAATGCTCATTTATTAAACTTGACAAAATTAACGTGTTTTGATGAGCTTATTTATGGCAATAAGGTCACATTTAACTGCTAGAAATTTGCTATTGATAGTTTTTATAAAGAAATGTATGGAATATAATTATACTATATAATGGAGGCACTGGAAAAACCAACCCTAACTAAAAAGGTAGAAAAACCTACCTACTGCATGCTTTTAGCATAAGTCAGCTGTGCAGTAACTTTTAACAGCAGATTGAATAGTAGCTCCAAGAGTTAAAATATTTCTATGAAATTTATAATTCATACGTTTTAGAGATGACCATTATGGAATTTATGACAGCGACCTACGACAAAGTTTTACAAATTAACAAAAGAAATGACAAAAAGCGTACTGTATATGCAAAAAATCAGATGATATGTTTTGAATGATGTTTGGCTCAAAAAATAATACCTTATTTAGAATAAGATCTCCTGTTAAAACAAAAGAAAAGAATGAAATCATTAAGAACTATCAAATGAAATTGTTGAATGCTGCTAAACAGCAGTCAAAACAACATGTATTACAAATAA
Source organism: Euphysa ruthae (assembly GCA_035046665.1). Classification (NCBI taxonomy): domain Eukaryota; kingdom Metazoa; phylum Cnidaria; class Hydrozoa; order Anthoathecata; family Corymorphidae; genus Euphysa; species Euphysa ruthae. The sequence goes on from JAUZNK010026687.1 coordinate 4,222, forward strand.
ATAAATAAAACCAATAATTTGTTAAAATCTAAAGTAACTCAAGAGCACTCTCAGTTAATAACTGATGCTGCTAATCAATCAAAAAAACATTTTTTTTTTTCTAAAATCCAGATAGAAATTAAGATTTTAAAACAAGCTTGATTTGTTCCTAGACAACAAGTGATTTTAAAGGATTTTAAAAGATTAAAGGATATACTTAACTTATATGATAATAATAATGAAGTTCTGATCCACAAAAATTTTACAAATTTTGTTTTAGAAGCAAAATGCTGGAAATTTTAAAATGATTAAATACAAGTTTTTATGATTTCATCAATTTATGCCGTTCTATATGTTATAATGGAAATAATAACTGGGAAAGATAAACATGTTTAAACTAATTCAAAGTTTACACCAAATGACCTAAAAAAATTTTAATTGAACTCTGTCTTAAAAAATGCTTTATTTTTTTTAAATAATAAAATCAGAACTCTGGATGATTCGGGCCTTATTGGTTTACTGCTGATGTATCTGTATATGTATCTGTAATGGTGAAGATTACTGTAGATTTGAAAAAAATAACTAGGCAATCTCTGAAAATTTTTTAGACAACGTCCTGTACTAATGAATGCTTTAATCTTGCTCACCTGCTGCTCATTATAACATACTGCATGTTAGTTTCATTGTTATTTGGTCCCTCCATTTGTGAGGTTTCTAACATCTGGCTCTCCATCATGGTTTTGATTTTAAGATGAAGTATAGGAAATAAAATCGATTTTAAGGATGTTATGACATTCAAGACTATTGGGTTCAATCACCTTACTTTGATCCGAAATTGGTATGCTCAGGCGTAATATCTGAAACTACTGGTTACTAAGTTAATGAAATAAAGAAACAAAAGACAAAAAAAAAACAGAAAAATTTTGGGTTCTTATATTTTTGAATGAACAAATGGATGTGGAAGCCGAAAATGAGTTTTTAGATAGAATAATCTAGCATGTATATAATTTTAGAGTTGTTATAAATTTCATTAAAACCCATATGTTAAAAAAAATCTCAATTTGGATAGCTGATTCAAAAAAAAAAAATTTTTTTTTAAGAAAACAACTATTTTAATTTTGCTTCAAGCTTTGCTCAACAACACTATGGTGAAATGAATAGCACTCTGGACTTTGAATCCAGCTATCCGAGTTCAAATCTTGGTGGAACCTGTAATTTTTATTTACGAGCTCACTTTTTGTTATTTTCAAAATTCAGGGTACAATCAGTCATCTAATGGTTTCAACTCTCCCTTGAATGAAATTCTCCCAGTCTCCTGTTTTAAACTTAAAGCACAAGTTTTGTCAAAATTGAAATGGATTTTACAATCTATCAATATTTAATAGCTTTATCATAAAAAGTAATACATATATAACGTTTGAAAAAGCTTCGCATAACCATATCAGTCGCCGTTTTTTAAACTTATAAAATCTTACACCCTTGATGTAGAGCCAAAAATCAGAAACTGTGCAAATGGACGGACCACATAACGATGAAACTATCATGCAATTCGTTATAACTACTACGCAGTGTGATGGAACTACCACCTAATGACAGGTCTACCACGAAATAAGACATAAAAATACCTAACAACAGGTCTACCACACAGTGTTACATAACAACTACCTAACAACAGATCTACCACACAATAAGACATAACAACTACTTAGAAACCGGTCTACCAAGAAGTATTACATAGCAACCACTTAATAACTGCTCGACCATGCAATAAGACATAACTGCTACGCTATATGATACAACTACCCAGCTATTGTTAAAATTTTCCATTATTATTTGCTAAAGCGCTAATAGGAGTTTTCTTCAACGTAGCATAGTGGTATTTAACTTCAACAGGAATTAAATAATTTTTCAAAACAAGAGGATCATATTTTCCTTAAGCGTATTGTTCAATTTTTTCTCTGACTTTTTCTTCATATTTTCAGAGATACTCTGCCTTAATGTTTTTGTATGCCACGTTCTTAATTACAAAATATACATATTTTTAGTTTAGGTTTGAAATAACGATCGGTTTCATCAGTTTAGAATATATTGCTGCATTATAATTTAATTATACTTATAGTTTTATTTGATTTATTCAACTGAACTTTTATTTTTAAAATCTTGGTAGCACTCTGTGGCAATGAACAACGGGTATTTCTTCTTCCTTTAATCATTCAGCCTTTTAAATTTGTCAATAGTTTCTTGCTCATGCTGCATTTAACAATACATCCCGTGTTGAAACCTTTTGCAATGTGACGAATGAATTGTCAGTACGTGTGCAATGAATGATACAAGTGTTCAGAGATTCATCGTATAGAAAAAAAATAATTTTATGTGGGATCGTCCATTGCTCTTACTTGTTTTTTTTTTATCAGAAGTAAGAATGGGGTTCTCATCTACTATGGCTTGAGAAAAAAGCCTTCCCTGAATTAAATTTTCCTCGAATATATACACGTTTTTTTTGCAAGTGTTATGGAACTTTGAAGAAACAGCAAGGCTGAAAAAAAAACTTAACAAGAAAATTTTTTGGGAGTTTAGGGACAATATAAACAAATTAAGAATTTTTAATTTGTTTTAAAGAAACATTTAAAGCAGAAATTGACTAAGAAATACTCAGACTGAAGCCCTAAATTGTTCTTGTGAAAAAAACAATGTTTAATATGATTGCAATTATTTGATGAGGAAACAATTCGTATTCGGACTTTTGCTCCTGTTTTTCCCCAGTAATCACATAATCGCTGTCATTGCTTTGTCCATTTTTTATAACATTTTACTATTACAACTAAAAAGGAAAGAATAAACACACACATATGACAACTATTGTGTTGGTTTTCAATAAGCTACCTGAGGTAAGGTTGATTGAAATTTTAGAAATGTTGTAAAACGCAATAATCTCTTTGCTAAAAGCAAATGCCATCACCAATATTTCTAGCAAAAATTTTAAATAATTATTTTTACTAAAGTTGGTCAAAAATTCACAACAAATTTACAAAAATGTCGCCTCTATGAGGGAGAGTTACAAAAAAATTAGCTCAGTTTGGTTTGTTTAAGTGTCCAAATACTAGTGTCCTTGAACATCTATCAAGATAACATAATTTTCAGTGAGAGCAATAAAAAACTTTACTTAAATTGCTGTGTTTATGAATCTTAGTAAAGTGGAACTATCAAAAGAATCATTAATCATATGATTAAATGCTGAAAAATATGAAAACTTAGTAATACATTTAGTAACATCATTTTCCAGGATCTCACTCAGCCTAAAACAGAGACCCTACAAAGGAGTGCAATAATTCTTACCACAGATGCTTTCAGACCCTCCAACAATTATCTGAAAGCCAATATGATAAGCTTTCCAAGAATGTATTACATTTAATGTCCCCATTTGATACCCATATGCCACCAATGCCCTTGACTAAAAAAGAATTATTTGGATCTGCTACACAACCTTTCATACATCGTTACTCTAAGAAACCGGTAAAATAATTCTTTCATAAATAAATCTATTGTTTTCTCAATTTCTTCTAATTTTAAAAGAGGATCAAAGGTAAGAGCCATATAAAGCCTTATTAGAATTCAATGTTTGATCATGTCAGTAAACTAGAGCCAACAAAAAAGTTGGATTATTCACTTTAAGTTGTCTTGAGAGAAAGATTGATCCATTAATATATATCTGAGTTTAAAATTTTATGGAAGGAGGCTGAAAATGGTTTAAATTTAGTAAAATTCTTAATTTCTTAATTTAAGGAACTTGTAAATAATTCTTTTTTATTCTATTTCAGGTGTTGCTGTGTGACGGATGCGATGGGGCATATCATACCTTATGTCTTCGTCCTATAATAACAGACATTCCAGAAGGAGACTGGTACTGCCCATACTGTTTACAGGTAATTTTCTTTATTTAGCACTCTTTACTCGAAAATTGAATGAATTAAGAAGAACTTGATCATGCAAAAAAATCTTTTCATATATAAAAATAAATATATATAGAAATTTATGTTATATTTAGCGTTTTCTTATTACACATCAAGCAATAAAAAAACATTTTCTCAACCCTTTCTCAACTCAACACATACATTGCTTTTGTGACTTTCTTTACTTTTTACCTTTTCTCAGATTTATTACTTTTTCTGAAATTGTTAGACGCTCAGTGCTCATAAATACAAATGTTGGTTTTATATTGTTTAGAAAAATGATTATTTTACCGAAAACTTAATATTGCTACACAATTTCTACGCTTGTTTCTCATTATTTTTAATTCAATGTTTAAAATTTCTTAGTTAAAATTGGTGGATGCTTTGCAAAATAAACTAACAGATCTCTCTGCTAAGAAGCGCGCTCGGGAAAGAAAATTAAAAAGGTATATATATATATATATATTATAGACTTTAATATTCGGTTTCAATATTATTATCTTCATAAATACTTGGGAAACATTTTCATACCATAGCACACATAGTAGTACAACATAATTTATGGTCAATACAACAACAGGGTTCAGCAACACACTTTCTTTTGCAAGAACAAGGGAGTAAATCTAAACACTTTAGCGGAGTTGGGGTAGACGAAAACCATTTTACACATAATTTTCCATCTTGAATAGACCAGCCATTTGGTGGCCGGTTTTCTGGTTCTGATTTCATTGCAGAACGCCATATTTTTATTTTGTAGCAAATTCATTAAGTGGTGTCTTAAAACATTTTCACAAGGGGGCAATTGTTCCAATCCAATTATCGCTTGTTTGGCGCAATACAGTTTGTACCTGAAATCATTAACAAGAATTCCATTACTACCGTAGAGCGCACAAACAAATTTGTTTATTAGGCGAAATTGTTGTTCATTTAACTTCTAAGTAACACTAATTTGGCTAAAAATTTGAAAGTAAACGGATTCTTTTAGCATCAGGTTTAAAGATGGTGCTTTTCCTTTTCCCGCAAAAGAACGCCAGTGAATTCATTGAGTCCAAAGCATTACCTAATACTGTAGATGTAGCACCAAGTGCTCCACAACATTGCAATAGCGAGCGGTTTTTCATTTTCTCAATGCTCAAAATTCTGGTTTTGTTGCCGTTTCCTGTCTTTCTACACATTTTACAATTTAAATTAATTTGGTAGGAAAGGCGCAATACAGTAACTTCTGTGTCTGATGTGTTTATAACTATAGATGCATATCTGTTTTCTGAAACTTGTTTAACTTGGTAAAACATTCTTGTGTCAGCTTCTTCAGGTTGACAAATCAGTTCGTTAACATAATGCACAATCACGTTTTTTAATTGCTTACATTGTGATAAGTGTGTTATATAAACCTCTCTATCACCTAATAAGTTGTGGTATAAAGGTTTCGTCCATTCAGTATATAAATACCTAATAATTCCTATTTTGTTTTATGATGAGCCCAGAATCTATTTCCATTATTTTATTTTTTTTCCAGACTCAATGTTTTTTAATGTTACAAAGTTTGAAGATCTTCGAGATCTTTATAAGTTTTTAACCGATACAATGGGATATATGTCGAAAACAATACCAATGCAAAGTGCTTCACTGGAAGCTCTCACGATAGCGCTTGTCAAGAGTCGTTTAGCAAGATCTACAAGTGTGTTGACTGGTTTAGACTTTTTTACTAAAGTCATTCCGTCAATTATTACAGCCAACCGATCAGTAGGCATTTCTTCTTCTGGTACTACACCTTTTAGTTATCTAATGATTTATTAGCTAATAATCTTTATACACGCGTGGTCTGAACATAGTTATTGTGAATTTTTATGGAAGAAAACTTCAAATCACAAAACGTTTTTGGTCAGTAAATATAGTTTGTTTTGGACCAGTTGAACAATTTCAATCAATACTTAGATAAAACATATTTTTATGCAGTAACATCTGAATAACAAAATAATCCTTACCTAGTGGATAAGAAAATATCTCCTTTGGAATAATTAAGCCTTCGATGCCTATGCGACTTAGCAGTTCTTTGTCAGCTTTCATTGTCACTTCTTTTCCATTGGACTTGATTTTTTGACATGGAGTCAAATCATCAAACGTTTTAAGCTTTAACTTTTTTATTGGACTAAAAAGTGAAATATGGTACGTTCTCCTGACAATCTTTCTTCAATGAACTTTTTCTTTGCATTTTCACCTTGCACGAAAGTTGTCAGCAAGTCCCCTTCTATTTCTTTTGAAGCATTTCCTGTTGAAAAACCTATTAAATCATCTTCAAATGGGCTCTTAAATGATACTTCCAAAATATCTATAACCGCCTGGATGTTTTTTTCATCTGTCTTTATTCGGCTTTTACTTAAATCAGTTTGCTTATAAAATGTTTTATTGCATATAAGTAACTCTTTAAAGTTTCAATAAGATTCTGCTCTTCTTTTAGCACTTAACACCCAACGATCTGTAGCTGTAGTATTTGTACTAAACCCTTTCACTCCACCTGATGTTTTAGTGCCTTTGTTTATTGTGTTTTCGATGATTTTTTAAAGATTCATTTAGTCAGAATCAACAAATAGCACCACTTAAAGTATCTACATAACAAAATTATCTACTAATTTTATACCCATCACAAACTTTTAGAACTTTTTTCGATAAAAACATTTTTAATTTATTTGGCTCTCAATCAATTAATGTCAAATCAAATAACGAAATTTATTATTAAAATGGCTCTCATATCATATTTGAACAAATATCGGTCACGATAAGGTAAATGATGACACTTCAAATCGTACAAGTGTATTTTAAGACAAAAATTCTCCAAGATGCTAGATGAAGTAATTAGCTGAGAAGTAAGTATTTCACTCTGGTTAGATAAAATGTTAAAAATATATTATACAATTTAAATAAAATTAAAGGTATTAAAATATTTCATTTACCTTATCCTTTGCAAGTGAATCATTTCTTCCATTTCATAATTTTTTTCAGAAAATTGTTTTGGTTCTGGTCCATAACAATTTCCAGCTACGTCGTGGTAATTCACATCAGGCATGTAACCTTTAATAATACGGCGACAAAGTCTGTTTTTTTCTGGTTCAGTAAGACAGGACTGCTCAGTCAAACTTTATTTGTTATGCTGTATGATATTGTTTACCCGATGACTGGTATTAGTACCTGTAAATGTTTTTTCTCGCCTGTCAGTATTATCTTATACTAATAAAGTATGCTCGTTCTCAGTGAAGCCGTTTGGAATGTATACAGAACCAGTTTGATCTTCGATTAATTTCGTGGGACATTCAGTCTCTAACACTCTACTAACACACTATAACTTACAACATGACCAAGTAAGTTTGCAAGCTTGATTAACTCAGTATTGCCACTCGATGACTTTATTACGCTGGAGTATAATATATCTTTGGTAGTTCGGATTTGACCGTTTATTGCTTACAAAAGGTCTTGGGAGAAAGAAATATTTAAGCGCCTAAATTTCTGTTTTCGGTGTCATTGTTTCAACCAGATAGCAGCAGTCCGTATTTCTCCCTGGTTCCAATTAACTCTAGAACCGCGTCGTCAATTGTCAATGTTGTTGGTATGACGTATAAAATGGAGTCAACATTTCTAAAATGAAGTTCATTGGTTGTATTCTCAATCTTCTCAAGTTCTTTTTGATTGAATCATTAATTGATTGTCCTTGAATTTTCATATGTATATCTATAAAACTTGTAAAATCTTGGAATTTTAATATTTTAGGATGGTCAATTAGACCGTCAACATTTTTTGTCGGCTGAGTTCTTTTATATGCGCGATAACAACTAAAGTGATATTTGATATTTCACTAGCTATTAAAATCATTGACTGATAATGCTATCATTCCAGTGTCATTTTACTTTATAGTGGTTTCTCGAACTAGAACATTGACTCACATTTCGGAACAATTTTTTAGGATTTCTTGTTTCCGATTTACATTTTTTTTTTCCATTTTATCAGAAAATATGCATATAAGAGGTAATATATTGGAAAGTGATGCTTTTCTCAGCAAACATTCACAAGTTTGTTTTTGTGCATCTTCTTTAGGAATATTTAAAAGTTTCTGTAAATCTCTTTTCATGGTAAATATCTGACGGCATTTTCGATGGTATTTAACATCTTCATATCTCAAAGAACTCTCAAGAAGTGAACCATTGTTTCGAATTTGTGCAGCTTCTAAAAGTGAATGCCACAATGTGTCTTCTATTACGGAAATCAAGTTTGTTTCGTCTTCAGTACAATGAAGCATACTTCCTGAACTAAAGTCTTCCTGAACTATGAGTTTTTGCAGGTGCCATAGCTACAATCAAGAATAAAATAAAATAAACAAAAAAGTCAATTTTTTTAGATAAAATAATAACATATATGATTTAAACCAAATAAAGTAACAAACAAACAAATTTACGCAGAAAAGAGTAAAAAAAAAAAACTTTGAAATAGTTTGGTAATAGAAGCCATTAATAATAAAAGATTTGTTAAGTAGGTACTAGAAAAATCTCCTCTGGGAAAATTGCCCCCTGGAATATTGCCCCCGATCAAATTACCCACGGGAAAATTGCCCCCATTAATTACACTAAAAGCATAAAGGCATTTAACGTAAAAATTGGAATATTTGTTAAATTCTTACTTCATTTGGATAAACTTCGCATGGTTAATTAAAGATAAAAATGAACGCACTTTTTAACGATGCCCTTGTTGAATATTGTTGAAATAATATTATTATCTATTTTGAAAATTTAATATTTTAAAAATCTCTTTTAAAAATAGAAGAAAATAATTGCGTCCGGAAGGAAGACAAACGTACATGTTCCTTTTAATAGACGAATGCTTAGGGTAGCTTTTGTCTACAAATTTGTTTGTCTGGTAGATTCTTCCAGTCGTATAATCAGTTGAAAGTAAGAAGAAATGGAGTTCACAATTACTGAAAAAGGAGCAAGTAAATTGTTGAAAGATGATTTTATATAAGTTTTTTAAAAAAAATCTTGAGAATGACTTGACATAGTGTGGGAATATGTCGACAGAAGAAAGTCAGTGTAAAACTAAAAATTATTGATCAATTTGTAGAACAAATTAATGAAAACACGCACACCCCATCACAGGTGAAGTTTGAAAGTAGCAAAAGTTCGTGCAGGAATAAAACAAAGAGCAGAGACATCAAACGTCAAATTCTAGCTGCGGAACTTGGCCGAGTTACAGAAAGCGCAGCTGTGAATTTGCCATCCATGAACACACTGAGCAGAAGCATTCTTGGTACATGCCAAGAATGAAATCTTCCTCCACAACCAATCAATGTCCTTTCTCGGTATTACCAACTTACTAAAAATGGTGATAAGTTCTTGCGACATGATATTGGTTTTGGGGATCGGGAGCAAATATTAGCATTTTCATCCTAACAATCAGTTCAAATTCTTCACTTTGGAAACATTGTTTTGAAATATTTTTCTAGAAATAAAATAATCCTTATAGGAATCTTTATAGGATTTTATTTTTCATCAAAAGTGTTTCTATAAATATAAAAATAAGATTTTTGTTTGGGTCCCTTAACGTTTGGCCCCAATTACCCTATTTCAGGTAAAATTCAACACTGCTTGTTATCAACCATATTCTGAAAGTACAATAAATTAGCTAACTTTTTTTATATATGTTTTCCATCAGTATGATACCAGAAACTGTATTTTAGCTACTTGGCTCATATACTACAAACAAAACAACCTTCAGAACGCCAATTTATGCACTATTCCTCGAAGATAGCAAATGCGTAGGCAGTTTGGAAAATCGTCAACGATTGTCAAAATACGCAATTGCAATCAGTATAAATATGTCTTTGAGCCGAAGGTTGATGCCCTCCTTCAGTCTGGATGATTTCGACCTGGTTCGTGGATTGTTCCTTTTTAAGTGTGTCAAGGAACTTTGAGATGCCATACAAAGTGATTGAATTCGGCGATGCTAACCCTCGATATGGTTGTTGGTTCTTTCCAACTCCTGATGAGTTCTATGGAACATGATACAAACTTCTATTCCAAAGAGAGGAGTGAACGCGAAGCCTTTTGTATAAATCATCCAATATAGGTAGCCCAGAATAGCATCAGTTTCTTCATTTAACGCTCGTCTTATAGTGTCACAGAGTTCTTCAAGACATTGAATTAGATCGTCTGGAGTGACAAACGTTAACGCAGCAATCATTCGCAAATGTAGGGCAAATTCATCATTGGTTTAATACCTCTCTTGTAAACCAGCAGTCTGGATAGGTTTCCAACTATTTGATGACAATTTGAAAAAGCAGCATTTTATTTCAATATGGTCGAAAACAGCGAAAACTGAATTCATGGCTTCATTTGAAATCATTTCAAAGTCAAAAAGTATTGTTAGTGGAGTATATCGCTTGTACTCGGTTTTTAACTTCTTGAAACATTGGAGTGTAAGCTTTATTGTGTTTTATTGGGTAACAAAGTATAAAAGCAGGGTACGTTAGGCTGGTCAACTTTAACATGTATTATGTATAATTGAAAAAATATCTCGGGTCGCACTTTAAAAGTACCGTCACCGAACCAGTCCTAAAATATGGCCATCAACTGGATATCAGCTGGATAGCTTGGTTTGTTGAAAAAATTTTAATGCGGTTAGCGTCTCCGATACCACTATTCACGTTTAATGTTTGCCGGTAATATTCTGGTGAAACAGGAACTGTCACTCAGTTGATTGGGTTCAAAGGTCGGTTTTCGTCTCCTTGCTTTTTTAGCGAATGGTTTTTCATTATGTAGACAACTTGTAACTTGCTGTTTCAAACGCATTTTCAGCCAGTATTTGCTGTGGGCTATCCCGTGTTTGCTCAGAATGATTTTTTATTGAATTTTTCATTCAAACCACTTCACAGTTTGTAATGGAAGGTTGGTGTGTATGTTCATTGCCCTGTCTTATAATGTCGTCTAGTAAGCTCACTTTTATTTTCGCTTTACATTTTCCTTTTCGACGTAGTACGCATTCAAACGAACGAATGTCGTTTACAAATTCTTTTTGAAATACATAAACATATCCTTCACAGATTATTTTGCGTTATTTTTTCTGTAATGTGAAACTCCATTTATAAAATCATTAAACTTTTGATATAGTGTTTAGATTTTAATGTTAAATATCTAGGTAATGCGCATTATTTAAGTGTTGAATTGGTTTTTATTATTAACGGTAGAAATATTAACTGGCATTTTAATGGTCTTCGAGAATAGCTCAAAAAAAACATCATTGACATCTTTGATAAATCAGTCAACTATTCAGATGCTCTTTTCGTGTGTTCGTCTATTTGTTGTCTCGTGCTTAATTACGATTTATTTAAAGAAAACACCACAGGCAGTCTGAAATGTCTGTCTGGATTTTGTTTTTAAACCTTTAATAGATTATCAAAGAATTATCGAATGCAGTGAGCATATGGTTGAAGTATATAAAAAAGTTCTTAAATTAACCTATTATTTTATTTAGGGTGAGGTTTCGTGATGATTTTTTCTTAAACTTTATGATTCGGCAGTTTGACCCTTGCTACCTTAAATCCGTTCGTCTTTTTCAGGCATGTCATGATCTCTTAACTTGAGACATTCACATTTTTACATAATTATTTTTACTGTGTGTAGTAAAATCATGGATTTAAGAATAATTTAAATTATTCAAATTTTTCATTTTAGTAGCCAATATAACAGAAACTAGTGTATACACACCGATATTTGGTTGATTTGTGCATATAGCATTTAAAAAACAATTTTCAAATGTAAAAAGAAATTTTGGAGAACTGGGGCATCGATCACCTTACCTCTCCAGATGCTAGAGCTGTGAGTTCAAACTACATGACAGAAATTGTCTGGTATCCAATGTTCTTGCTTGTGACTTAAAACTTGCTTAAAACTCTCAAAAAAAGTCATTTGATCATATAGTGGAAAGAGAAAACAAACAAGAAACTTTTTTTTTTTTTTTTTTTTTTTTAACCTTATTTTTCATGTTTAGAAAACAATTCTATGGACAACTCGACCAAGACAACATTATCGGAACGGTTAGTGTTTTGGTTGAATTTTTATTTAAATAATATATTTAGACAGCCAACTTATAATAATTTTGTTAATAGCCCATGAGCTAGGTCGATTTTTAGACTCAAGCGGGGGAGTAAGCTTTGATGTGACTTTTTAACATCCTTAGGGAAAATATTTTAAGGGAAAATATGTCCTGTCGTGCAAATCAGTAGCTTTTGATCCGAAATTACGGGTTTTTCTTATTATTATATAAGAGAATATTTCAATTTTCAAGGGCTTCCAAAGCCTGTGTCCAAGTTTGACATTGTTTTTTTTTGTATAAAATGTTCGAAATGCTTATTCTTTCATATCGAAATTCTAATTTAGCATGTTATGGGAAAAAGCATTTACAATGACGCGGAATATTAAGGAAATTCGAATATGAGCGTTCTTTTTATTGAATATTGTTTTGTTTTTGTTTTTCAGACAAAATAAGTAATTAAAATAAAAAATACCTCCAAAGAAAAAAAGAAGAATAGATAATATTGACTGAAAACCACATTGTACAGCCAAAAATCATCCAAAGAAGACAGAAACGGTGTAAAATGCATAATACATTTTACCGATTCCAAAGAATCTTCGCTCCCGTCGCCTGAAACCTGAAAAAAGTTATTCGAAGCAGCTAAAATACGCAACGACAAAAGAGTTTTGGAAATCGCTGAATCCTTTCAATCTAAAGAAGACTTTCTTCGCATTCAATACCATGACAGGTGTAAAAAAGTGTATACACACAGTGGAACTTTGGAAAGATTATCAAAAAAAAGGAAATGTACTTTCACTGATCTTTAATTTAAGTGATTTCTAAGAATGTTTCCTGAATGCCTGCTTGACTTCTGAATTTGATTTTTTTTTATTCTCCGCCGATATTTTTTTACTTTCTCACCTGAGAAATATTTGTAAAAATCAAAATAACAAAAGATTTCGTGAGGTGTTACTACCACACAATTAAAGTTGAAAATATTTTTGCTTTTGTAGGCTGTCAAAGAAACCTCTGAAAAAGCATTGACGGAACCAACAGAGGATCCCTTATCTCCCTAATCTTGAAGTGCTACCTCATCTATAGGTACGAGTTCAAGAGATTCTTCAAGCAGAACAGTTTAACCTAAAAAGTGCATTTTCTGTAACAAAGACAAGTATATCAGAAACTCGAGAAATAGGGAAAAGCTAAGCAGTTGTATGCAGATTCGAGAAAATGAAACTATACAAAAAATTGCAAAAAAAAAAAAAAAACGATTCGAAAGTTCTGGCTGTTACCACAGACGAACTGATAGCTAAGGAAGCCTGTTATCATTTTACATGTTATAGAAGCTATACACGTCAGGACAAGGTGAAAAAGAAGGCCAAAACACAAAATGAACCCGGGAGAGACAAGGGTATCTGCTTTAAAGATCATTAAAGTTGATTGGATCATTAAAGTGTAGGACCAAAAGTGCACTTCCATGTTGAAACTGGACTTGAACTGTAATTCATTAAACTTATTTCTGGGTTTTTACTTTCAGGTCATTCAAAAGCTACCAACCGGATCTTCCTGACTATGTAAACGCGAAAAATATTGTACCCAAGAAAATGCCATCTCGAGAGGAAAGTTTTGCTCGCGATATACTTTTTGCTGATCAGAGCTTTTTATACATGTTATTCTGAGGAAAGATGGAAATATCCCCTTATTCCATGCTTGACTGGCTTCAACATTGACTTACAAAAGAATTTTACAGTCAAGCAAAGCAACATTGCCTATCTGGACTGCCTTGATGCCTCTGCCACAAAAATCTCCAAAATTGATTACATAATGGAACGATCACTCCGCATCACAGATCAATTGAAACTAAAGTCAATCGTCTGTGTATATGTTCAAGCCATATACGCGAAAGTACACCAGATCAAGTGTAAGGAGGCAGAAAAATTCAAAGATATATTCTTGATAATGGGTACTTTTCATACCATACTGAACTTCCTTGCAATTTGTGCGTCGCTTTAAGGATGCTGGTTGGCGGGATAGTTTAATCCAGAGAAATGCAGTAGCTGAAGGATCAGTAGATACAATTTTTAGTGGAACAAGGGTTTATAAGCGTGCAATCAGAGTTTACAAGATCATATACGAGGCCATTTCACGAATTCTACTGAAAGATTTTGAAGACACACATCCCAATCTAGAAGAAACTGCGACGCTACCTAGAGTATATAAGTGAAGAATTCGACTTCAGCGTCATGCCAGCAAGTGATGAGATGTCGCAATATTATAACAATATTGTCTCTTTCAACTAGAATTAACTAGTAATTTTATCCAAATTTTGGATAAGTTTCCTAGATCTGATCGAGATTTTATTCAATTGATTTATGCAACACGAACTGGCAACTGATATCTTTACATAGAATTTGTTCGAAGTGCACTTCCATGGTTTTTCGCCATCACAGAACCAACTACAGCCGCTACCTTACAGTCCACCAACAAGATCTCCTTTCTCTGGAAAAAGACTTTCCCGGAGTCTACGCTGAATTTAAATGAGGCAACTTTTCGGTACAAGTTTCAACACCAACCATTTTGGACGAACTGTGGCTGATAAAGTCATTGAAGACTCCAGGAGGAACCACTGGTAAGCCAATTAAAAATATCCGAGCCTTTTTATATGGAACCTTACTAATAACGCAATTCCTCAATATGCAAACAAATGTTTGAGCAACAATAAGAATATAGAATGAGTGATATTGGATCTACAAGTTCAAGTATTTTCATATAGTTTTTGTTGTGTTTTTCGTTTCAGGATTCAGCACAAACCATTGAGCCGTTCAACAATGGACTTACACAGTTACGTACAGAGCCAGCGCGAGGAAGTGCATGTAACAATTTCTATCATATAGATTCAACATTAAGCACCCCGATCTATTTCCTTCTAGAATAAAGAGAGATCTGCAGTTCAAGAAGTAATAACCGAGATGTTAATAAGTCTATGAGATGAAATGCCATTCATTAGTTTGTCTTCTGGTGTTTTGCCGCCTGAAAATGTAGCTTTGGATTCGCTGGAAATTCAAACTAAAGTTGAGATCAAAGTGGCAAAGTTCATCGATGAAAGATTGGTCAAACAAGAAATTTGTTTGTACGAGCCCTTAAAGCAATTAAATTTGGGTACTTTGACCAAAATTATGAAAACAACTCTTTTCATAATTTTTGTAAAAGTTAAAGCGAAATACGGAAAAATCGAACAGTTCAATTCGCAAAATTAAATCTTCGGGGAAATAGCTATCATCGAAATATTAATCTGAAAGAAATATTTTGCTACCCACTTGGACCAGTTCCGTGTATATATATTATATATATATATATATATATATACACATACATACA
>JAUZNK010026698.1:0-19579 GCA_035046665.1 Euphysa ruthae
TCATACGCCTAAAATTGTATATGTTTTTTTTTTTTTTATATTTTTCGAGTGGAGAAATGAATTTACTAATCGTTGTTTAATGTTATGATTGTCTCATTACACACAACTATTGATTGTTGTTAGCAAAGCATGACGTTCTTTCAGGGTTCCAATTTGCAATTCGCTATTAGCGAATCACTTTTAGATATTAGCGAATCAAAAAATATAACATTGATTTAAATAGCAAGTCAATTTTTTTCAAGTTTTAATATTATTTTTTACTTAGCGAGTTTGTTTATTTTATTTCTTTACGTTGATATAGTTTTTTCTTCGCCCAATTTTTAGCTTAAAATTTATCTTCGTCTTCTTGAAACAGTTTGATAATTCTATTGTTTAAAACTCTTTTTTCTTTTTTTTTAAATAATCTTTTTCAGAGATTATTTTAATGTATAAAGATTCATACACGCGATACTGTTTTTGCTATTAATAACAGAACTTTTTTACTTCACTCTTAACAAGAATTCACCAAATAAAATCCCATAATATTTAAAATTTATCATAAGCAAACAATAACTTCTATGTTAGTAAATATTTCTTTGCTCTAACTACTTGATTACCAATTTATTGATATAACACACTTTATTTGTTTATTCACACTTTATCCACACACACTTTATTAGTAGCGTCTTGTAGAATTAATTATTTCAGTGAATACTTTTTTCTCATAAATACATTTTTAATCTGCAGATTTTTTTTTAAATTTTATATTTATGTTCTATCTGTCTCGTTACCTTGGATACGCATTAAATATGCTTAATTATAAGCTAAACTCAAACTTTTTAATCCTTAAGCGGTTAGGGTGTTATAGTGATTATTTGATAGAGTTAAATGCTATTATTTTATCATAATAACCACATCCTTCCTTTTTATACTAGTGCGTTATGTGCGTTAACCTTTTATGGAATATTTTCTTGTAACGATTATACCAAAATTTATAAATGTAAATAGGAGGGGCATATATGCGGCATAATTTTATTCTAACGGTTTTACTGAATGAAAAAACTATTTTGATTTTTTCCAATCTGTAAGTTACAGTATTTTTTAAGTAAAATAAACGTACTTTTATCCTACCCATAACAACGCATTAAGTAATAAAAAACATGCATCTCAATAAGATTATAACAACTTATTTGTAATCAGCAATAAAAATATAAAAGTATTTTTGTAAAATATAAAATTTAATTTTTGAGACTTTCAGGTACATGTTACAGGCGTGTGGCCTCTAATTAGAATATAATTTTATTTTAAATAATGTTTTTCACTAAAAATTGGTAGCTCAAATAAATTTATGTTTTCACTTTTTTTTTATCACAAAGCATCAGTGTTGCTATACAGGTTCAAATATTTTGTATATTATAGAGAACACTTAAATGATCTGATTCTAAAAGCATGATGAGTTTTGCTTCAATAATTCAGTTCTCCTAAAGCGTAATTATCTTTGGAATTATTTGTATACAAACATTATAACACAATGGATCAACAAATAATGTTAGCCAGGGAGAATTGTCCAGGTGTAATACACCGAGGAGAATTATCCAGGAGAATTCTCCTTTAGCCGAATATATCAACACCATATAATACAATTTTACAATAATAGAGTTATTTTCTAAACTTCATTAGCTATGGTACAGCTCGTCATTTGTAAGGTGGTCCAATATGCATGTACTTTTTAAATAAACACACAAAAAAATAGAGATTATAGCTGTTCGATATTATATAAAAATAAAAATTTACTCATTGGTTGTTTTTTTTTTTGCTTTTAACATGATTGTTAGTTCATGATTCATGAATAGTTAAAGATTAGGTTAAATAGAAGTAAACAAAACTTAGTAGTTGCTAAGAAACAAAGTTAAATCGTAGACAAAGCAAATTGTTTATTCATTTTGCAGTAACCATATAAGTTGCTTATAATACCGTAAACCTCACAGCAGCAACTGCAAAATGTGTTTTCATCATAAAACTGTATATATATACAAGTTAGTAGAAAATTCTTTATTTCTTTGTGACGTACAATTCAGATAAGCCTATGTATGAGGTTCTGTACGTCTTGATTGATCATGGCGTATACAGGGACATGCGCGTGCAGCCGTACGCCATTCATGATAGGGTCTGCTTAAAAAAAAAATAAAGCAACTTTTTGGTTACAAGATCATGCTGATTAAGATAAAAAATTCATTGTACCTGAACCCAGGGGACTTATTGCTTCTAGAATTTAAAAAAAAAATCAAATCAGTTGTAGATTTTAGTTTCTGAAATGTTCATTCAAAACATGAGATTAACGTTTAACATAATTGACTAATATGTATAACATAATTTGCATAACATATTTTAAGTTATGCAGTATTTTATTAACCTTCCTGTTGCAAGTCTGTTTATATTAATTAGCATTTTGTTTTTTTATACAGGGGGTAAAATTTTTTTTTGCAGTACACAACACGAGACCAGACCACGAGACCAAAGAAAAAAGATAACGATATTTTAACAAAATAAAGTTACAAGAAAAATCAAAGAGTTTTTTGGTTCTATATTTCTGCTGTTCAAAAATTCTTTTTTTCCATTAATCTCTCTCAGAGATTATTTTATTATATATAGTTGGTGCACGTGAGACTCTTCTTCCTAATAATAACTTACAATAATTTTTTTTTACCTCATTCTTAACGAGAATTCACCAAAATGCGATGTTTAAAATTTTTCATTAGCAAACAATAATTAATGTTAGTAAATTTTTCTTCGTTTTTGTTCTAACTAAAATTACTTGCTTATCAATTTATTGATATAATATCCACACACTTTATTCTTAACGCCTTTTTTAGAATTGTTTAGGCGTTTCTATGAAAACCTTATTTTGCATAAATACATCAAATATCAAGAATATCAACATCTTTAAATAGTTTTTAATATCTTCAGATTTTTTATATTTTTAGTTTAACTGTGATTTGTCATTACCTTGGATATTCAGGATAAACATGTGCAATATTCTTTAAGTAAAATAAACACCAAATACTTCTTAGGAATGAGTAGTAATTCTAAATATAAGTATAGGTTTTAAAAATATTTGTGTTTGTCATCACAATAAAAACCTTAAATTTTTTAATTGTAACTAGCCTGATGATAGGAGCAGCATGACTCCTGAGACGTCGCTCAACAAAATTTTATAACTCATGGCATGCATTTTATCTCTTTAATAATTATAAGTATAGGTGATGAAAATGAAAAAATAGAACTGCCATAAAATTTAAATAAACCTGCGGATGAGAGCTAATTATTAAATGATATTAAAATTGTTTAATATATTTAAAATTTTGCTGTATATTGCATAATTTTTTTCACTTGTTTTTTTTTTACTATGAAGAAATTTATCAAAAAAGAAAAAAATATGTTTATATACTTACAGTCCAGGTGTTCAAAACCTACAAGAGATGTTCACATTTTATTTTAACAAACATGTTACTTATGGGGAAAGAAAACCTATTGGACAAATTGTCAGAAGGTAAGTTAGTTATATCGGACATATAGGACAATGCTCTTATAAATATACATTTGCCTGCGTTGAAAGTAGTCTGTAAGTATCGTTAAATCGCGATCTAGAGCTTTTGAAATTGCCGAGTTTATTTTTCTGAAGACAATGTGTTATACAGAAATAGATTATGTTACGAAAAAGTATTTTATTTTCAAAGATAAGAGTTTTACCTTTATTCTCAATTTGGCTAGCCAGAGAACTTTTACTCAATTTGTAGCCAAAGAACTTTTAAGACAAAAATTTTGAGTTTATGAGTTTTGCAATGTTTATTGAAAGGATTGGGTTTTCTGAAAGACATATTTTTATAAATAAATATAGATACAGAAACATAACTTTTTAGAAATTTTTGTCTTTTAGATTAAAAAAAGAAAACAAATAAGATAGGTATGCACAAAGATAAAGTTTTAAAGTTTTACAAGTGCAGCACCATGGATACTGGAGTTTTCAGCAACTCTACCATGATTAAAATGATAACGCGAGGAAGCTTGGGAATTTAATTTTGTTGTAACCTATTTCAGATAATATGGCTTTAGATATACTGGCAGCATCATTTTTTAAGAGCATGAGTTATTTCATCTTGAAATGTTCGAAAATTTTAACAAGAATTGCTGAAACTGCTCATCTGTTTGGTACAGATGAGCAGTTAGGGTTTCTTTGATGAAACATCTTGGTTTAGACTGCTTATAATAATTGATAAAAAGTAGATTAAAAAAATTATTTTGAAGGTACTTCTAATTTTATCCTTACTTATTTCCAGATTTCCAGAGATTTTTTAACCTATTAAAAGGTTATAATGCAATTCATCTTTTATTTTGGCTGTTTTTGACTCTTTTTTTTTCAGATATGAACTGATCTCGTTAATTTAACAAAATACATACATTAAATACATTAGGTTTATTTCTGTTTCATTATTACTGTAAACTACGGCCATGTTAATCAACTATGTATGTTCCTTTGAGATCGTTCCTTTGTTGTCATCACTCCTTTGAACTTTCAAATTAGCCAAGATAGGAAAAAGTATAAGCAAAAAAAATTATTGTGACACGTTTTTTGTGAATTGAATAGAACAAAAAACAAAAAGTTATGCAACGAAAGTAGGCATTGTATGTTTCATAAATTTTTAACAAAACACCTGATACTCGATTATAGTGAAGTCATGATCAAGTTTTACTTTATTTAAAAAATTTTTTTTTCCCAACAAAGTAAAAAAAAAGGTTGCTATATAATTCAGAATATAGAAGATAGAATAATATTATGTCGCTCAAGCAAATCATATTTTTTTTATTTGTTTAAAAATACAAAATCTGATCAAAATTTCAAAAGATATCATGATGTCTTGATAAAAAAGAAACAAATAAGTTGGAATAATTGATATGTTAAAGAGCAATTTTAGAGTTTTATTTGTGCTAAAAAGCTAGTTTTCAGGGCCTTTGTCCTTTAACCCTACTGGGATTGTTAATAGCGTGCCCTAAACTCCCCCAGTTGGTTTTCCCAAAGATTCTTCACATTTTTTTGTTAAATACATTTTGAATCCTTGTAAACCAAAGATGAGGTGTATAAAATATTTTTATACTTTCATGTAAAAGGAGAAATTTTCTGATGGGCTTACATAAATCTGTATTCACCCATGTTATTACCATTATTGAATATCTAAAATGAATTCAAATAAACTCGAATATCAACAAAATACTGTGGGTAAGTAAGTTTCGCTTGAATTCTAGCGAGCAATGGTTGTAAAATTTAAACACATGATTATGAAGCAAACTTTGCTAAGCCAATTCTTGATTTCAGAAGGATTGTAAAGTTTAATGACTAAAAATGACCCTAGTGGGTTATTAAAACCTTGTGATCCAACTCGGACTAAACAGAAACAGATTTTGTTGATATAAACAAATGCGCTTAAATCGTTTAGACTGTTATTGACCCCTCTTGTTGTCAAACTTAGTTTGATAACTTTTAAACCCTTTCTTAGATTTTGATTAAATTTGGTGACTTAGTTAAATTTTAGTAATATTGAACAACTTTTTTTTCTGCTTATGCACTCATGTGGCAAAGATTATTTTATAATTGGTGGTAATATAGAATTTCATTATTTCAAATAATTTCTTTTAAACTTAGTTCCATTTAAATTAATAAGATACTAAAAATTGTTGTTACTTATACAGCTTTATTTGAATTATTTTGCTCTGCTTTATATTATATTTCTGGCATATAAACTGATATTTTTAAATAGTCGCTTATTCCAGTATATATGATACATTATATGGTTTATTTTGAGTGTGCTTTCTCTATGCCACAAGTGTTGAGCCATGTAGATCAGCTGGAAGAGCTTCAGCCTTCGTCAATCAGTGAGCACAATTGATAAGGCTTAATAAGAACAAAAGGAGTCTTGTGGTCTGACTATGGATCACATAGCTCATATCCCTTTTATATGTGATGCACTAAAACTGTTTTGATTTGTGTTATTGTAGGTAGCCAGTTTGACCTAGGAATGAACAATGGCGTTGTCATTGGTGTACCTATTCCTAATGAAGCTTCAGCTGATGGTGAAGAAATTGAAAAAGTAATTCAAAAAGCACTGAAACAGGCTGAGTAAGTTCGTTGTTATAAGCGATTTTTTCAGGTTTAGAATTTTTTTTAGTGTAGAATTTGTTTTCATCTTACCTCATAAATTTTAGTAAGAAATCAATAGAAAATATTGTATTATTAATTTATAAAGTATTTATTAAATACCACTTTGATTTGCTAACTTGTGTAAATATATTTCATATTGAGTTTAAAGTTTATTTTACCCCCAATTGTTTAAGCATCAACGATTCTAAGTAAACTGTAATCTCTAACTTTATTTTTCTAATATGTCTGCAACAGTCTGTTTACGTCTACAACAGTCTGTTTACGTCTGCAACAGCCTGTTTACGTCTGCAACAGTCTGTTTACGTCTGCAGCAGTCTGTTTACGTCTGCAGCAGTCTGTTTACGTCTGCAACAGCCTGTTTACGTCTGCAACAGTCTGTTTCAGCATCGGTTTTCGCACTTACATTTTTTAACTTACCGGTTTTTTCAGAAAGTTTTGTTCGATTTTATAAGCAGCTGAGAAAATGATCCTTTTTTGGAATTATAATTTTTCTGTTTTAATTTTTAATGTGTTGTTAAAAAGAATAAATATTATATTATAAATATTATAAAATATTATATTTGATTGATTATTGTTAAATTATAATTACATAGGTATTCCTGTTCTCAAACTTCAATATTGTATTATTACCAATGATTTTATGATTTAGTAAAATACACTGAAAATTTCCTAACAAGTTCTAAATTAACCACTATTTATATAAATTAAATCTTAGATTCAAGTTTTTTTATGCTTTGCATTTTGAGGAGTGATGCTTTGACTTTAACTGTTAGTTGTAACAGGATATCTTCTTCAGGAGATAGATGTAATGAAGAAGAAATTATTTGCGAAGCGAATTTTTAATTTGCGCAGCAATACTGACGTTATCAAAGTATCTATTTACAGGGCTAAATTGTAATTCAAGTAATGTATAAAAAAAGAAAATCTAATAATTACCATCACCACCGCTTAATGTCTAAACAATCATATATGTGTATCTTTTCAAATAATGACTGCCGCTCTGATAACTGCCTTTCCCTCTTGGGTATTGAAGAAATTGTAGTAAATAAAAATTAAATTAAAGTTATTGAGGCAAAAAATTTAAAAAAAAAAACAAAAAAAAATTGAATTACAGGTTTAGCAATAAATTGTGTTTTATACCTAGATATTGTTAAAATGAAAACACAATTTTTTCTATTTTTTTTTTTTTTAATAAGATCAATGAAAAATAAAGGTTAGTCTTAGTGCAGTTGGCACAGTGATAGGACGTTTGACTGCGGGACAAAAATTCATGAGTTTGACTCTTACCTCTGGTGGAAATTTACTGTCCATGTTATCTTTGAGTTTCTGAGCAAAACTCTTTGTGTAATGCAAGGCTAGCTCAACTTGGTCGGATTGTTTAGTTGAGCGAATTTCATAGGTGTAAATGGGCGTTCTAAGTACTCCAAGACCCGCCACGTAACCCTTTTGGAAATATCTTTTTTGGCAATTTGTTGGTTCCCCACATTAAATGTAACATTATAACTCTCTCTCACTCTTAGTCTAAGATTTTATAACCTCTTTTTAATGAGACACTTTTAATGAAAGCCTAAAAACCAAAAAAAAAAAAAATAGCTATGGGCCTTTGTAAGTGGTAATTTTTTATTGTGGGGTACTTACAAATATGTTTTTATATCAAACATACAACTTGACTATTATGAAAACTTCTCTAGAATCTATGGATTATTAGTTGGGTGGTGCTTAAAAGAAAGTGAAGACTTATGGAGGCAAATCATTTAATTTTTATATAGATGCCAAGATGATGCCCATAAATAATGCATATTAGAACTTTGCAGTCAAATATTTATGTACAATTCTTCAGAACGCAGCATGAGATTATATTTGGAAATACTTTCTTTTTCGCTTTCAGTTATATTAAAATCTAAATCGAGGACATTTTCTCAACACATTTTGTGTCCGTTTTTAAAGGAGAGGAAGCTGTCCTTTTATATAAGATATTTATTTTTAAATTTTGGCAAGAAAAAATATGTCTTTGTATGCTACTAATAGTGGTTTTGCTAGCTTTCAAGAATTGAAGAAACTTAGCTTTCAAGATATATTATAGCGTATTATTTGGTTGTGGAAACACTAGTTAGTTATTATATTATTTTGGTCAGGATACCATTAGGTATTTTTTTCTTCAAAGTCCCTCAAAAGAACCCTTTGGAATATTTTTGGAGCGAGCTGAACAAAGGCAGAAAGAATGTGAAGGTTATTTTTTAATTTACTGCAACTATCTTATTATGTGATAAACATTTTAAAGTGATATAAAAAGTCTGTTGCATCGGAGAGGTTAAATTATGGTTCTTTTAGCATGATTCTTCCTAACAAAACCAAGGACAATTAGAAAACAACCATTTGCAGGTGTACAACTCTTACTTCAAAATCTGTAAGCATTCCTGCTTTTCCTGAATTTAAAACTTCATGACCACAGCTACCCCAGCCAAACATAGGTTTCGTGTACTGTTGGGCTAATCCATTTTTTATCCATTAATATACACCATAGCTCATACAACAGATCTTATGAATTTAAATTTCCTTTGGATTTCCAGGGGCTAAAAGTAGCTGCAACTCCTCAGGAATCAATGAAAAAGATTTCATTGATTTGAAACCAAAAATATTATTTATCTTAGCCTTTTGCCTAAGAAACTCCGCTAGAACGCTAAAACTCCAAGCCTAGGAAATTCTTAATTTGTTACATAAAACCCCTGAATTGTCTTCTATTTAGGTGTTTGGTTATTAAATTGATTAGCCCACAGCAGATAAATTTGAAAGAGATCATTGCTCAGAAGAAAGTTTTTAGTGTGCAGTTATATCAATGATTGAGTAAAAATATTCTCAAGGAAGTATATTTTACAGGCCAAATTTTCACTATTTTTTGCTTTTTGGTTTAATATATTGACACCTCTTTTATCCTCACAAATTGAAACCTAACTGCTGCACGTACAAAAACAGTGGTTTTTATAGCCACGCATCTTTTTTTTATTCTTGTTCAAAAACAAACAACAAAGCAACTAGGCTTTTTATAAACAGACTTAATATTTTTGAGTCATTAAAAAACTTTTGTATTGACTATTTGAAACTGATCGTTTTTATATAATCATATATAGAGCAGATCATTATTAGACAGTTATTTCATTGCATAGAGCATATTTTTACAGAAAAAGGGAAGCAATGAAAGATACACAAAAACTTTTTAAGTTATTAAGCTTAAATTATGGAGCAATTTTTGGGTTAGAAGTAACGCATTGATAAAACATTTTCTGTAGCATAAAAAAACAGCTAACTAATAATCCAAACTTTTACAACAATAAGATTTTAAAATTTTGGAAATTTGGCAAGATTTTGGTTAGCTTAGGGTAAAAATTTAATATGTAACGTAATACCTTTAAAAGTCAAAAACTGACACTGTTTTAGATTAATTATTTAAAAAGATATATGGGTGGACAGGCATGTGATGCCATATCAAGTCTAATTCTAAACTCTAGAAATTATAAGGAGGCGATTTTAATTTTGAAGGAAAGGGTGGTTTTAATTTTTGCGCATGTTTATTCATTGGTGAAAATGAATAAAATAAAGACTATGAATGATTTTAAAGGTTTCTGGAAGATATATGATGGTATTGAAAACTGTATTTGTAGCCTTAGAACTTAAGAATTGTATACGTCATGGTATGGTTGTGTTTTTATTCCCATTTTAAAAGAAAAATTCCCAGATGAGTTGAATATGATTGTAGCCAGGAGATTTGGGAATGAAACTTGGACTCTTGATCGGTTCTATGTGTATGTGAGAACTGTGCATCTTCAAAATCTTCAGAAATAGGTTACGATGACCAGAGAAAGAGGTCAGGTTTCACAGGCAGTGCCCTAAGTAATCAAAGCGAAATAAGAAAATCTGTGTCTTTATTGTGACAAGGTGGGGCATGGTCCTTCTCAATGTCGCAACTTCACCCACCAACTTAAAAGCTAGGAGGGATTTAATTAGGAAATCAGGAAAATTTTTTATTTGTATAAGTTCTGATCATATAGCCTGAAATTGTATTTCAAAGTATATTTGCTGTAATCCAGAAAATCAGGATAAGAAAAATAATGATTTTGATAGTAAAGATACTTTAAATGATGGTATTTTGTTACAAATAGTTTTTCTAAAAGTTCCTAGTTTGCAAAATGATGACAGTGGAAGTCAAAGGGCATATATTAAATCAAGTCTTTCCAATAAGTTAGGATTAAAAACAATCACAAAGGAAAGGGTTTGTATAAAAAATTTTGGACAAGATTTTGTTGTTTACCATTATTTAAAAGTTGTTCAGTTTATGGTTAAAAACATAAATGTGGATTCCTTTCTTTGTGTGTGTACCTTTAGTTTGCAGTGACTTATCATCTCAGTATATTTTTTATGTACAAAATCAATATGACTATTTAAGATATATTGGACCTTGCTGATTCTGATTACAGTTTGTCTACACTTCAAGTACAAATTTTCATAGGAATAGTTTATTATCATAGTTTATTCACAGATAATGTTATTTAGTCCAGTGAAGGTCCAATAGCTTCTGAATCAATGTTAGGTTAGGTTTTAGGTGGTAAAATTAGTTCCAATGATAATATTTTTTCATTATAACATTGCTTCGAAGCTCAATTATTGCATAGTGTAGTAGAAGAATTTAATGACCCTATAAAAGAGGAACTAAATAATTTTTGGACTGTTTGGTTGACTCGAAATAGATCTTTGATTGTACTTAATTCACATCCGTCAAAAGAAATATCGGGACGGGTTTGTCCTTCTATCCATCCTAGTTGATCTAATAATGATTATCTTTAAGTTTATCATTTCTACTCTTTTTGCGATGAGCTTTAATTTTTATGGGTTCTAAACTCTATATGTAATGGAATTGATTAATAGTAATTTCAGAGAAATCTTGTTTTAGATTCATCCCTAAATACCTGAATGCAGTCTTAAACTGAGAACCAAGAGTAAATTTCTTACATAATTTATTTATAACATGATATAGAAATATTTCCTTGCCACCGTATATGAAATCATCAGTATGATCACATTTCACATTATCTGACCGCAACTTTAAAGAAATCTTAATGTAAATAAGCCCCAAGAGTGAGATGAGCCTTTTGCAAGCAGAAATATTTTTATATGTAATACCTCAGTAGTTTTTTGTCGTATGAAATCAAGACACTTTAATTCGCTGTAATTATTTACACATAGATTTAATTTAATTTTATCATTGTTAAAATGATTATTCATTTTCTTGTTGATAACCTAATCACAAATATTTTTAGAATTCATTTTGCTGCCGCCTTTAAGAACCATGTTAACTTTTGTACCCACGTAGTGAAGGTCAATATTCCCTCATCACTTTTTTCTAACTTTTTATATGATCTTATAGATTAATGAGACAAATGTCAAATTCCCATTAGCTCCATTTTAGGGTTAGCAATGCAAGAATAGACCAAAAATCTGTATTTTTTTGATTTTTTTAGAATCTGCTCATTAACTTTTTTTGCGTAAAGTAAAAAGACGGTCTGTTCAAGATTTTCTTAAAAATTCTTTTTTTCTTCCTATAATTAGGGTAAACAAGGCAAAAATCATCACTTTTGCTTTTTTTTTTTTTTTTTTTTTTTTTTTTAATTTTTTTTTTAATGGTAATAATTAAAAAAATGTGAAAAGGTCAGAAAAAACTTAAACTAGGCAAAAATATGTATTTTTTAAATTTTTCTTCAATCATTAAATTTTTATAAGTTAAACTTAAAAGATTAGAAATGAACGGTCCGTTTCAGATCTTTTTGAAAATTCTTGTTGTAATCTTGATAAATGAGTCAAAAATTGTCAATTTCATATTTTTCTAAAGATCCTCTTATTAGTTTTTTTCTAATTATTTGCATGAAGTTATGGCTTAGTGAGACCAAAAAACATGACGAATAAATTTGATGTTAAAGTAAGCAAGTCAAAAATAAAACTGAAAATTTTATATTTTTTTTATTATTTGTTTCTGAATCTCCTCATTAAAACTCAATTTTTTTGTGTGAAGTTATGTGTAAAAAGTCTATTTTTTACACTGGTTTTTCTGAAAATTTATATTTTTGCTAGAATCTGGGTAAACAAGGTGAAAGTCATTATTATCTTGTATTTCTTGAGATTCATTCAATTGTTTTTAAATTTTTTCTGTCAAGGCTAATGGGGCAAATGATGTGAAGGTAATGGATTTCTGATAAATTTCGTGTTTTTTGAGTAAACAAGGAAAAAGGTTGATATTTCATATATTTTTTTTTGTTTTCATTTTTCAATAGTGTGGGTCAAAACTTATACTGATTTTAAGAAAAACTTCGTAGCAGTGTTCCATTAATGGTTTTTTAACCCAAGTTCAAGATCTTTTGAATTTTTCTTAATTTAAAGTCATTATACGAGACATTAGCCGGAACATGATGATCCTGGTAAAGAATTAGAATCGTTAAAATTGTTCAAAGATATTTTTTAGAACTTTGACTACTGTTGATTGCAAAAAACTTGTTGTTTTTCATTTATTATAATAGATCAAGAAATATTCAAGGGAAAGAAATAACACCATTTGTTCTTGAACGTGTGGCACAAATAACCAAAGGAAAGTCGCTTAAATCAAGTAAGCCTTATTATTTAATAATTACTAAACATTAACATACAATAATAGATATTACTTACTTATTTATTTACTTACTTAGGTCGCTCATCCAGGAAGTCCTAACAGTTATTAATTTTATAGGTTTAGAAAATAAAATTTAACATATGCATACTTCTAGGGATTGAAGTAAGGGTGTAAGTAATTGGTTATTTGATCCCTTTCGTCCCTCCTTCACTTTAAATATATTTAATTATAATTGATATTCCTTAGATAGCGTGTAAGAGGTTTTAAAGCCTTCTTTATTCATTTTCTCGCTTCCAAAAATCCACTAAATCCATGTTCAGCGGCATTACGAAATAATGAACCGTTTTTAATATTGTGCATATAAAAATATGTGGAAAGCACTCGTGTGTAGTGTAACAACATAATGCAGCAACACAGTGCAACTTATGACGTTAACAGATATTCAAAAACATTGTTGTGTTTTAACTTCTAGGAACTGAACAAGAGTTTTTTGTATCATAGAAAAATAACCATTCAAATAATGTTGAAATAAATTTCATTGTTAAGTTTTATCTCTATTTTAATAATTTTCAAGTTCACAACCTTTGTTTTTGTAAACAGAAATGAAGGCCACAAAAAGCCTCTCTGGGAGAGTTACTATGAGTTCCCATAAATTGGATCTTCAATTGAACGATATGTTTTTGCTTTGATAATAATGAGATTTTTTTTTTTTATAAGAATTTCACAATCCTAGTTAATATCTACGGAGGAGTGATAATTATGAGATGTCTGCAAGTTTTCAATCAGAAATGAAAAAAAAAATTAGCAGGAGTTTCATCAAGAAATAAAAAAAATATATTTGATCTGTTTTAAAAAGTTTTTTTTTGCACAAATTCATGTTGGTTCAATTACCATTATTTCGACCCCTGACCTGATAATGCCATTGGTTGGAATTTTAACCAATGTTGAAATATCAACCTATTTCTAAGTAAACATTTAAGATATGTCTATTTATTTAGCGAGAGGAGACCTGAATCTAGCTCAGTTATAGCTTTGGTTTAGCTACACACTCACACTTATTTTATGTAAATGAATAGACCTGTTTAATTTTTCTATGAATTTGTTAATTCTGTTTAAGTTTTTCAATTAAAAAATATTTTTCTGGAGAAATTTGTCAAATTTTGTGTGAGAATGATATTATTGCTTTTTAAAAAAATTCATTTCTGTTGAAATTTATGATTTAAAAAATCTGTTTATCATATTTTCAAAAACCTTTTTATTTAGTATAATGCCATTATCCATTTCGATTTTAATGAATTTTTGTTTTTTATTTCTTGCAATTATTTACATCATGGTTATTGATTATATGTATATTTGTATGGTGTATGTATGTTTGTATGTGCACCCTCTACCCTAATTAATATAAATGGGTTTTTGAGCTCTCTTCATGAAATAATGATGAAGTAGAATTTTATTTTCCTTCTATTTGACTTAGAACTGCTTCTTATCGCTCCTCAAGTAGAGTCTGAAGTCAATCGATAGAATTTTGTCAACTTTAGACTTGAGCATTTATGGACCCCCAAAATGTAGATCGCAAGACCCCCAGAATGCAGGTCACCTATTTTCTTCCCACAATGAAATAGGTTAATTTGAACCCGTTTTGATGTAGAAGGATTTTGTTAAAGATTTGTATAAATTTCACTTAATGAATTTTTTCTAAATTGCTAAAAAGAGTTGGAAAGTGATTTTTGCATAGTACTAATGTATGCCAGTTTTCAAAAAACCTACATTCTGGGTGTCTGCTACATTTTGGGAGTCTGACCCTGTACATAATGTTTCATATCAATGCATATCTTCAATTAATGAATTAAGACGTTTTGAAATTTTTTGTCTATGCATTGGAAATAACTTTTGATACTTCTTTTTGACCGATTTTTTTTCAAAAGTTAGACTTTAAAACAACTTACTTTTGAAAGCAACTTGGCAAGCAAACTTTTAAAAGATAAAAAAGTTAACGTATATACTTTTTTATCTGGTTTAGTATTTTGTTTAATTTGTTTTAAGAGTTTGTTTCCTTTTAGCTGGCATTGCAGCAAAGCCACAATAATTTAATCTGTCTTCCCATGATATATACGGTTGCAACTTAGTTACCCCAGTAGACTATATGTGTCTAATTTATTTTGGTACCGTAAAAATATGCGATAAAT
Source organism: Euphysa ruthae (assembly GCA_035046665.1). NCBI lineage: Eukaryota > Metazoa > Cnidaria > Hydrozoa > Anthoathecata > Corymorphidae > Euphysa > Euphysa ruthae. The sequence continues at coordinate 15,032 of JAUZNK010026698.1, forward strand.
CATTGTTTTATATTTATGATAAACACATGGGTTTCATTTTAGCGGAGGATTGCTAGTGCATACAAAGTTCTTTGTATCCATTACATTCATGCAGTGCGGGTAGTTTGTCTGAAGTTCCCTTTGAAACTACCCAAGGGGCAGGAAGTTCTTCAAGAAAAGGTTAATGGGCTAAAGAAATATTTAGAAAAAACTAAATATTTGTGCATAAGTGTATCATACGATCTTAAAATATTCCCCCGGGTATTTGGTGTATGATCTTGTAATGTTCTTTCACCTAAAATTTTGATTTTTTAAAACCGTATATGAAATTAGATTACATCTATTTTTTCTTTTAGATATCAGTTTGATTGAAAACAATGCTCGTATTGGCTCTAAGATAGCAGCTCAACTTAGTTCTATTAAGAAGAAACGAGAAAACAAAAAGGTCTTGCATAATAAGATTAATTTATAACAATATCTAAATTGTAATTGTAATTGTTACTAAAAGCATGAAGATTTGTTCTGGGAAAACTTTTATTATACTAAGAAGAATAATACTTCTTATATATATTTTAAACCCTGGATTAAGTGATAATCTTTTTAAATGTTTTAAAAAGGAAATAGTAAAATTTTTTGCTTTTTTAAATGGTGATGATAATTTCTCACAGTAATCATTTGAGAGATTGAATTTTTTTTTTCTTCAAATAATTTGAGTCTAGCTGTTACTAATCATTAGTACAGACATATCAGAAGCAACTTAATAATTTAAATTTGTGATGTAATCCACAGAAAAGAAAAATAAGATCAATTATCAAAGAAGGTGAAACTGATTTTTTTTAAGTTTTCTTAAAATATAATTTTCAAAGTGCTACTTTTCTAAATCAAAATAAGTTCAGCCACACATACAAAAATTGGACCCAAATGGGATTTCTGTACGGAACTAAATCAGTTTTATACATTTTTTTATGAACTGGTATATCAAGATGTCATAATCTATGAAATGCTTTTTAGATACTCAATGTTAGATGGTTAATAACAATAAAAATTTCCTATTGCAAAGTTAGGTTGGTGAAAACAACTATTTAGGAAAGCTGCATAAAGAAAACCTACTTATATTATAACTTGGCTCAATCTAATATATTTGACCATACATAAGGTTCTAATTTTAACGCTGGTAAATAAAACAATTAACACCGTGAAAAAGATGGAAGGATATATATAGAAGATTTATTAAAAAGCTTTTCTCAAGAAATTTCGTTTTTGCAATAATATAAGAATAATTGTTTTTGGCCCTCTAATTTTGCTTTAAAGTGGTACTGCTCAAAAAATCAAATTTCCTGTCACATATATACAGATTTTTTCTGAGGCTATATTTGAAAGTATCCAAAAATCAATATTTTTATTTTCCACATAAAATTTGGACTTCAATCAAGCTGAAATTTTATCAAATCCCAATTTCATAATTTGGGAATTTTCTAAGTAGTAGAATAGGCAGATTTTACTCCCTCAAAAGTAGGCATTCCATTTACACTAGGTGAGTTATGCAAAAATAAAAACTCATTTTTTTTCTCACACCTGTAAATTTCTTCTACTCAGGATTTTTTTTCGCCACGTTGATTTCTTAATATTTATTTGCCACAGATAATGTTTTGTCTGTAAAAAATCCTGTTTAATAGAATATATGTCATCACCGTAATGCTGCTGACTTAATTGAAAATATATATGTTTAGAAATAACTTGTTAAAGGATTGACTATATAAGAAATAATTATCAAATATTAACAAATTATATACTTTACCTCGAAATAAGTTTCTCATGGTAAACATAAGTAAATATAAGGCAATGCAATAAAAAGATGACTTGATAGAGGACTAAAATAGCTGGAAAAATGGATAATTATATATACATAAATAAAGAAACTTCTATAAATTTTTTCATGAAAAAGAAAAGAATAGGGAAAAATATGGAACGCATAATAAATTATAGGCCTAACCAATTTAACAGCACTTTGCCTGTAAGAAATATTTTCTGAATAACAGAAATTAAATGTTTGTAAGTACTGGAGCGATTTACAATTTGTTTAGGTAACTTTTTTTTTTTCAAATATTCTTATACACTGAACAAATAAAAAAAATCAATCAAATTCACATTTTATTTTATTTATTTTTTTGCTTCTTTTTTCTTTTCTTTTTTCTTTTTTTTAAATAGAAGTATTTAAAGAAATTAGAGCAAAAAATTAAGGAAATAGGGAGATAAAAAAACTATATGACAAAAATAGAAAATTTATTTGATTAAGGAAAATGATAGAAAACAAAGGTAGAATTTGAAAAGTTAAAAAGATTGAAATCAAAATTTGAGTGGAGATCAACACCTCCAAAGCTTCGAGATAATTTAATACATTTCTGATGTACTTAGAGCTCAAACTTACAGTAAGAAAAGTCTTTGGTCTAAGATGGATCGAAATTGCACCTCAGTGATAGAAACCAAGGTTTTAACCATTTGGCCAGACAACCATAGCCATAACCAGACGATATGGTGGTTCAATTTAACCCACAATGTTCTTTATATCACGCATGACCCACAATGATAGGACAATATATCTAACATTATAATGAGTAAATATATCCAACTAATATGATTACTAGATATATCCCACCATTATAATTAGTACTTGTTATTACTAGCATACGAGAAAAATATTGGGGATATTTTTTTGATAATTATTAGATATATCTACCATTATCATTAGTAGATATATCCAACCATTATAATTATGAGATGTATCCCGCTATAATGATTACTTAATTTATTCTTTTTATTTTATTACTCATTATAGATAATAAATAAAATTTATATGTATATATTTAATAAAATTTATGTATATATATTTAATAAAATTTATATATATATATTTAATATTGCATAATAACAAATAAGCAATAGTATATCGATAAAGAGGCGACTGGCAGAAGGTCTCTGATCTTATTATCGAGCGCCGTAGTGTAATTTATTTTCATGGATAATTAAAGTTTTAATTATTGCTTTTTGTTGATATGATTTAAAATTTAATCAACAAAAATCCAACACATTAATGTCAGTAATATTTGCTTAACTCTTTTCTTAAAAACGAGAAGTAAGACATCGTGTACTTCATATTGGATATGTTTGAGAAAACTATTTTATTCCATAACTTAATGCCACGAACAAAAACACTAAAATTAAACTTTATGTTATAATTTGAATATGATTTTATTTTGTAAATAGTTTCGAAAACAAAAGTGATTGCTTTGTTTTTACATTTAAAAATAGAACACAGCACTTGGAATATATTAACGTCATAAATATTCAATGCTTTAATATCCTCATATAGTGACTTGGTGGCTTATAGTGACTTGGTGGCTTATAGTGACTTGGTGGCTTATAGTGACTTGGTGGCTTATAGTGACTTGCTGCGGCTGAATCTAACTTGAAAACAGCAAACGTCATTTTTCTGAGTTTTAAAGAGATTAGTTAATTTACTTCTGTGTGTGCTGCCCCAAACTATATTAGCATTCTACCATTATAACTGGTCAATATGTAAGTCTGTTGACCAGTATATACCACAATAGTGATTTTCCAACATTTCTTATCATAACAATTATGCAATACACCTCACTTGAATAATTTGTTAATATGTCCCGCTATAATAATTGATTGGTAGTCTTTCACAATGATAGGTCAATATAGCCACCGTAATGATTGATTAATATTGCTGACCGTAATAATTCATTAGTATTCTATCACATTGATAGGTCAATATAGCGCACCGTAATGATTGAGAAATATGGCTGACCGGAATAATTGATTGGTATTCTAACACAATGATTTAATAATATTTAATATAGTGCACCGCAATAATTGATTAGTCAATATGTTCTACCTTAGTGATTTTTAAATATATTCCAATATAATAATTTTTAATTTTATTGCTCCATATCCCCACTATCATGATTTGCATGCTAGATTGGTTTTTTGATTGACAAATTTTCTTTTTAGATTTATCCAAGCATTAAGTCAGCAAAACGACCTGTAAGTTTTGAATGAAATACAGCTATTACAAGAAATTTTACAACTTTTATTTCCTTTTCAAAACAATATCAACTACTCTTTTGAATGTGGAATTTTTTTATATATCTATCAATATCAATCATTTCTGTTGAGTGGCGAATTTTTTTTAATTTAATTTCTTCGGAATCCTCTCAAATTTTTTTTTTTCAAGAAGGTGGACATTACACACAATTTTAGTATAATCAAAAGCATTGAATGCGTATGACATTCTAACATTTTAACGAACTGTAAGGAGAGAAAAAAGCAATAATTATGAATTAGCATTTAAATTATTTTGGCCTTATGTTAGGTAATATGCGAAATTTAATATATCCTTAGTTTTTTAAGGATCTGCATGATTTTTATGTCTAACGGAGCCATTAAATGTTACCTCTAGGTTGTTATTGGCGCATCAATATTTGATATCTTTGCAAAAGTTTATGCTGTTGATGTTGTTGTAAGTGGATTTAATGCGTTGCCTCT
>JAUZNK010026709.1:0-19576 GCA_035046665.1 Euphysa ruthae
GTCGTATTCTGTATCTATATCTGGTTTTGTCACATGGTTCGACTTTAGTTTCAGAGTGACATTTTCAGCATAGTTTTAAATCTCTGGTGTACAACTATTTCTGTAGTCTTTTAAATGTGCGAGCTGTGTCTATCTTCACTAACCCTAGAAAATTTAGATATGTTCACTTTAATATTTTTACCTTTTTCCTTTCTTTTGTTTGTTTAAAAAAGGATTGCAGCAGTTTCTAACATTATTCTGCTCCAAATTTGTTTTAAAGTCATATATGTGTAGTGAGATTTATTTAGTTCAGTTCTCAAGCTCTTGTTTCGCCCTTTTATTTTAGGTACTAACCTGGGTGAAACAACAGTGGTGTGATCAATGATAGTGATTTTGTTATATTTAACGTAAGGATCCAGCAAATTGCCGAGACAATATTTCCAGATGGGCCCACGTAGTAGGTAATGGAGTACTTACAGCGCCCATTTGTGCCTTCGAAATTCGCTCAACGAAACAACCTTCTCATCATTGAACCGTTAGGTTGCAACTGTCATAATTACATGTTTAAAAACATATACATTCCAATACTGTGTTTTCCCTGCTGGTTTATGCTAATCCCCCTAAGTGTTAATGGTCGATTATACTGAAATGTAGCTGATATAAAATGTGGTTTCAGTAGATTTTTGGAAGCAACAAAATGAATAATTAGGCTTTTATACCCTGTTACAGGCAATCTAAGGAAAGTAAATTTCAAAATTTTCTCTGCACAGCCCAACCATGGTGGGCTGTACTGGGAGGGATGGGGAGAATTTAAATGTAGGTGTTACTCTCAAAAAAACCCGCATCCGCCCCTGATAATTATTGTTACAGAAAATTAAAAGTTTTAATCACAAACGCCATCTTCAGCTATGACTTGATATACAATTAATAATCATTTGCATATTTCATTCGTGGTAAATTGTTTATATGGTCTAGCTATATATTTAGCAGATGATAAGTATTTTAAACGTTATAAAGAGCGAGCTAACATACAATCAATAGTAGAAAAACTCGAACTTTACTTGTTGGCACGTTTTCAATCTTCCGATGTTCAACTTGCTTATGCACAAACTAGAAATGAAGACGACCGTTTGTTAAATGATCCTACTAGTGTTAGTGAACTATTATTATTTGACGAGATAAAATTTTTTCACGGTGATGTCCCAGCATGTCAATTTGAAATTGGTCAACAAAAAGGTGGAGAATGTCCCTGTTGGTTGTGTCCTATTAATATTAACCAGTCAAAGATATATCACATTCATACTTCCAGCCATTATTAAATGTTCAGGACAGGGTTTGCAAAATTTCAGAAACCAATTGCAGCGAGTTGAAAATCCACCAAAGTCACAACAAACTTTATAAAAACTTGAAGAAGTTTGAAATTACAAACTAGTTACATGTATGTATGAGGAATAAGTTTTCGTTGTGAAGAAAACAAAAGTAGTCTCCAAAAGAAACTTGATGAAGAAATGCATGGCATTCAGCGTCTTGCAGTACTTTTATATCAAGAAGTTTATGAATTAATTAAAGATTTAAACCTTGATCAATATGAAGTTTTACCTTAAATGGTATAAAGGGAAATATATCTAATTTATATGATGAAATAGACAATCATCTCAGTAAAGACAAAAAAAAGTAACAAAGTTTAGCGCTGTATTTTCTTACCGCTATATAATTCGGCAATATATGAATGTCCATTCTAAATTTGAATTTCTATACTGGGAATTTATTACGTAATTGGAAAAGGCCAAAACTACTTTCCCACTGGGAGGCTTTTATCATGTAAATGGAATTTTATTGAAGAATATTGGCTTGTTTTGAAGCAAACAGGAATTTTTTTCACTTAATTTTAATTTAAATAATAAATTATGATATTTCTAATCCTTGAAAAACATATTAACCCCCTGAATACTCCATAACAGGACCTCCCATGTCAAATAATTATATCTTGATACATTTCATTTAGCAGTAAAGATGTTTTTGAGGTTTTGCTTGAAGTTTAAGTTTATACATTAGCAAAAAATGTCATTAGATTTTATTGCCTAGGTCGCATTTTTACCACCTGTCAATCAGTATCCCATAAATGCGTTCCATGCAGAATTGAGTCCGGGGCTTTTTTTTATGTTACTAGGTAACATGTTGCTAGGACAGCAAAGCTGAAAGAAACACTATACTTCTATATTTCTGATTTCTGATTGAGTCCTAATATGACAATTTAGGTAAGTTTCGAATAAGTAATAATTTTTGAGTTTTTACCCCCAGAAAATAGCATTTAAAACCCCTGAACGGCCCAAAACAAGAACTGCTTGATTAAGCATAAAAATAATTTTTTCACATTTTATTCAGCTATGAATTAATATTAATTTTACTAATTAATTAATTGAAGACTTTTTTTAATGTTTGCATCTGTTAATTTCATACAAGACATGAATACCTTCATATTTTATTACCAAGGTCACAATTTTATTCCCTGCTATTCAATGCGACATAAAAGTGTTCTATACAGATTTTGGTGCACAACTTTTTTCTGTGTTACTAGCAAATCTGCAAGAAAAAACATATTTTGCTTTTGTTGCAAAAGTATTTCCAGGAAGTTTTTCCCTTCGCTGATTAATTAACTATCTTCATTATCTTTTTTTTTTAGAATGACACAAAGCAATCTCAAATACAAAGCTTACTTATATTGCCATTTCATGGACCGAAGAATAAAAAAGCTAACAGAAGGAAGAAAAAATCATTCTCTGTTCCCATATAAAAGTTCATTTGGTTTTGATGCTATGTTCAATGCGTTTCATTCCGATGTAATAAATACGCTATTGCCATATATACAGATATATATATACAGATAGCCTCGATACATTTTCATGGTATACTTCGCAAAAAATTCTTCAATGAAAAGTTTATTTCAAATATTTATTTCAAATAATTATCTTCATGCCCCTGGAAGCAGTAAATGTTAAACACATGGATTAACCAAGACATCCCCAGCACGCAGGTTTAATGTGCGAAACTAATTAGTTGAATGGACGAGCTAAAGGAAGCGCCTAGTATTGTTCAAAATTCCCTTCTCACCTTACAAGTGATGAAGACAGACAAAATAAGACATACACCAACATTTAAACACACAAATTAGAGAACACCTATTAAGCAATATGTGATTCTTAAATGAATAATATCTGAGTAAACCACAAAACTTAAATATAAAGTTAACGATTGAATTATGATTAACTTGAATATAAAGCATGCATAATTATATAAATTAATAATAATAAATAATTAATTAATATATAATTAATTAATAAATAATTTTTAATAATTTTGAGACAGCCTTATGTGTATTTTTTCCTTTTTAAGGTGGATTCCCTATAATCGACTTTCTTTTTTCATAAAAAAGTATAAAAAAAGATTTAAAAATTGGAACATGTATAACCATACCTCTATCCTACTCATTAAATTTATCGTACTAAAGTTATGCGGTTATTTGAGCACCTATGGCAAAATGAAGTGATGAGCATATTTCAAATAAAATCAAAATAAGCTTTAAAACTGTTGCTGAACAAAGCATGGCTGATGTAGCTGCAAGTTTACGCCGTGTTAATAAAGTTGCTGATGTTGGCGTCGCTATTGATGGTCCTTGGCAAAGAAAAGGATTCTCGTGAATGCTGTAGACACATGGAAAGTGTTTATCTGATCCTCAGCGATATAGGTATGGGAGCTGTCCTTTAAGTGTAATTTAAACTACACTGGCTTTTCACCCGGTATGGAAACCACTGGTGTTGTGAAGGTCTTTGGAAGATCAAAGGGTAAACATGGACTTTGCTACACATCTTTTTATGGTGATGGTGATAGCAAAGTATTTGCTAATGTGCAAAATATATATGGAGCTGAAAAAATCTTAACAAAGTATGAGTGTATAAGGCATTTCCAAAGAAGAGTTGGTTCTCTTCTGCAAAAATTAAAAAAGACCACGAAATTTTTACGAGGAAGGGCAGGTTGACTGATGCAAAGAAAGTCACGTTACAAAACTAGTTTGGTATTGCTTTTCGCCAAAATGTTGATGAACTTGATGCAATGGTGAACGCGTACAAAGTGTCAATGTACTATGTTGCGGGTTATCATGGCATGTGTCCTAAATCTGCCAATAACTGTTGCCAGTACCATCTTGATAAAATCAACAGCACCAGCAATTAAAAATCCAAAAGAGAACTGGCCATTGATGCTAGGAAAGCTATTCTTCCTATATACAGCGCCCTTTTGCAAGGTGGAAATGTTTCAAAAGCGTCTCTATGGAAAGACAGAGAACGCAAACGGGTCTTCCAATGGGACTATCTGGAATAGAATTCCTAAATCGACACATGTTGGTCTAGATTTTCTTTGTTTTGAGGTATATGATGCCATAAACCACTTTAATTAAGGAAAGAAGGCTGCATTGGATACATTACAATTAATCAATATTAATCCCAGCGCTCATATGACAAAATGTTGTAGTTTTGTCAACACTTTTCGCAAACGATTATCGATGTACAAAGTATTGTCACCCCAGAAGAAGCGCCGAAAGATCTTAAGACTCTCAAAAAAAGAAAGACCATGATAAAAATACTGAAAAGGAAAGACCTTTTTATGAAGCTGGAGGTTTTTAAAATCATTGTGACATTTATTACATTGATTTTGTTAGGTTTTAAGTAGTCTCCTTTAAAATTTACCATTTTGTTCTTTTATCAATTTTAACACTTTTTCAATTTATTAAATAGCCAGACGGGCTCTTATTTCACAGCCGCTTATTGGTTAGTTCTCAGTTTTTTCACACTTGTTTTAAAATGATCTAATACTAAAATTAAAGAATTTTAAGTCCCTATTATCTTTTTATTGGGATTTCTGTACAAAATTTTCTTCATAATTTTGATAGCGCTAAAAGATTTTCCAGAAAGTTGACTATTCAACATATGAGACATTAAAGATTAATTTTTGGTGACTGATTTTGATATGATTGAAACAAGTTTTATGTTATTTTGATAAATAGTTTTGAAGCTATTAACAGACCACTTTCTCTCATAATCTGGGTCTAAACTTCCACTGTGAAGCCAAAGTTATCGATTATTTTTTTTTTTTTTTGTATTTTTTTTTCTGCTAATTATGTTTATTAGCATAATTTAGCCCAAAAATTTTCAGAAAAATGTCTCACAATTAAAAAAAGGCTTGTTTATGAGGAATCACCCATAATGAAATCAGTAACTGTGAAATTTAAGCTTGTTTTTAAGGTGGAAATTTTATCAAATCTACCGACGAAATACGTGAAAAAAATTAAAAAGGGCAACATAATTATGTATTTTGTAATAAATAAATTTTTCAAAGATTTGGTTTTTCTTGATCTATTTTCTTGATCAAATTATCGATCTATATCTTTACTTCCAGATTTTTCAAAAATATTTAAGAGAGTTATTTATAATAGAGTAAAGAGTTAATTATAATACAGTAAAATATTTAATCATTTTGTATATAGCCATTTATTTCATAAGAAAGAGTTTGGAATAAGCTACCCCATTGAACATGCTATTTTAGAGTCAACTGAAGAAGTTTATAATTCTTTTGAAAAAACTCAGTTTGCATTTAGTGTCTTTATCGATATTTCTTAAGCATATGATACAGTTAATCATGAAGCCTTTTAGCTGAATTTGCAACATTATGGGATAACAGATAAAATTTTCAAATCGGTTAAAAACTGCTTAAAAATGGTAAGCATGTTGTCAAGTACAAAAGTTGGGGTAATTTAGATTGTTGAATTCCACAAGGCTATATTTTAGGACCGTGATGGTTTTAAACTTATGATATTTCTAGTGTCTCAAACCTGACATCTGAAAATTATGTTTGCTGATGATACCAATTTTTTTTTTGTATAACAGAGACATTAAAAATTTGTTTACAAGCATTAATAGTGAATTAAAACATTTCTCACTTTGGTTTAAGGCAAATAAACTGACATTTAGTTGTGACAAAACTATGTTTGTACAATTTCATAAACGAGAATCCGCAGAAAATTTTTTCTTAAAGCTTCCTTTTTTATCTCTTTATGGTGGTTTCTAGGAGTGTTGATTGACTAAAACTTAAGTTGGAGTAGTCATATCAAAATTTTGCAAACTAAACTATCTATGGTAATAGGAATGTTATATAAATTTACACCTTTTTTAAATTTTACGTAAGTTATTATTATTTAGTTTTATTCATAGTTATTTATGTTATGCAAATATCGCTCGGGGGAATACGTATCAAGCACACGTACTAAATTTATTCAAACTTCAGAAAAAGGCAAGGCGAGTTTTAAACTTTATAGGAAAATGTGAAAGTTCTAAAACACTAATGCTCGAAATGAATGTTTTAAATAACAACCAGATTAATATACACCAAGATTTAATGCTTATGGCACGCTTTAAATTCGTATCATTACCTAAAGTCTTCGATAATTTATTTGAAAAATTATTTGCCAAAAGTAATAAGATATTTTAACACAGACCCGGACCAGCCGGACTCACCTCAGAAATCGTTATTTCTATTTTAGGTCTTCGTGTGATGGGAGTTCTTTGTGTTTTTTCTTCAATGTCTTTAGCACTGGCTGGTGATAATTCCTTAGTACATTGAGCCAAATTACAGCAGTTGAGCTTTATCAAAACTCTGTATTTTATTTTAAGTATTTTAAGTACACTGGTATCGATTTTTAATAACAACTGCGACTTGTTTCATTTCTATTTTTCAATTCTTGAAATTTCTCGTTCAACCAAACCTATTGGAACCAAAAACTTTTTAAGAGTGAAACAAGCTCGGTGTCGCACGATAAAGCATGTGGTTCTTTCATATTGATTTTAGCATTTTCTTCGGCAACATGTCATCGAATACAATATTTTTAGCCGAACAACGATGAAATGAAAAATAAGAAGGCTTTTAATTAACTCGCTCATTGTAAATTGTCAAAAAGTACTGTGTTTATTCTGTTTCCATCAATCACACGTAAAATTTCAAAATTTAGACACATGACACAATCATTTTGCACCGTTGCATAATGTGTCATTGAAACGTAAGGTTTTCAGTAATGTGACTAAAAGTAGTGTAGGTATGAAATAAAAAGTTGGGTGACAGTCCAAACTGCTCCACTATTTGCAAAGAATTCCTCAATCTACAAAAGCAGTTACTCAATATGTTTCATCAACGCAAGTAATTTATAGCTCAACTATGGCAAAGAGTAACTTTCCTATTCAGTTTAGTCTTCATCTGGCAATAAAAAGATAGAACTTTCTATTTCAATCCAAGTGGGTTCTGCTGTAACAACTGCTGTTCTAAAGCAAAATTCTCTTCTCTGTTTGTCTGCACCAACCCATTTCATACCACTACTTCCAGCAAGTTGACCACTCTTCCATATCCTTAGACCATGCTAGTTTTTTGTTTTTCGATTGTTTCTACGAAAGATAGTCAGAACACTCAACAGTCCATTTCTAAATCTTTCTCCAATATGACATAAAAAGTATTAGCATGAAGGACTCTTTCAATGGTGTCTTTTCCAACAATTCGTAAAAATTACAATTTTTCTGATAAAGCAGTTGTTTGTGATTTGCAGGAATATGAGAAAGGAAAAATTGCTAAAGAAATTTTTTATCTTGTAGGTAAAGTTATCACCCCTGAATGACAGTTATGACTATCTTTTCAACTCAGCTAAGTTGCGTAAATTTAGACCTAATCCTTGTTTATGTTAATCTCCACAGAAACAGGAGGGGATTTTTTAGCCATAAATTACAAGGTACGATCTTCGATACAGCTATTATTTACTCTATCTTTTAGTCATTGGAGGGTCTGATAATCTGACTCTGACAAAATTTTCTTACAAAATATAGAAATTTTTAAATTGTACCAGACCCTGCCCTACCCATTTGTACGTTAAAATGTCAACTTAAGGGGGTTAGTCATTTACCGCTATGTTGTATTTATTATGTATGGTATGAAATTGTGGTTTGATGTAAGGTTTATCTCCTTTGTGTGAATTTTTATAATGAAATATTTCTGTCTCTTGAACATAGATTCACATAAAATTCTTCATAGGACTTGACGGGACTAGTTCTGTAGTAAATACTAGTTTTACAAAGTATAGCTTTTTAAAAGGGTTTATGTTAGGCTTACACAGAGAGAGGAAGAGGTCTTCCTGCAGGATAATGACAAAGTGAAAAATGAAATTCTAGGATACATACTTTATGGTTAGTCAAGTGGAAAATAGGCCTGATTGAACATTTTGAGTTGTTCAGGACAAGAACAATGTAGTATGGGTTTATGCATAAAAAACATATGTAGTAAAACTCCAAATTTGAACCACCTTGTACGCCCTTGTACGCTTTTACTTAACATCTCCCCTGTGCGTACTTACTTCACGAAATCGCCCCCTTTTTAATTTAAATTGAATAAAATGAAAACGGAAAAATGAAATACAACAAGTTTTGTGAATCCGCGGCACAGTGGTCTTAGGAGCCGAACTATAGAGACTGTAGCGAAACAAGTATGTTATTCGAACCAACTTGATGATGGCGTTTACGGAGAAACCATCATCTAATTTCATCATCAGAATTTAGATGGTGTATGTCTGTCCTCGACCTGTATCCCAAATTCGTAATATATGTATTTATATATAAATACTAAAAAACGTTGTATTAGTTTTTTCTCTAAGTTACGCTTTTTGCACTTTCAAATCTTTTATTTCTTTCCTACGAAAAATAGACAAAAAGGTAGTCTAACTTCGTAGTATTCATTAGCGTTAACTCTCGCCCCTTGTATGGATTTATACGTTTTGGCATACCCCTAGCTGTGTACATACTTTATGGATGGCCCTTACGTTATTAAAATCTCTTTTAGTAGAAAAATAATTAAAATAATTCATTATTGTTCCATATTAAATGACGCAATTGTTAAGAGAGAGAATGAGAATGTTATATTTAACGTGGGGAACGAACAAATTTCCAAAACATTTCTTCCAAAAGGGGCTTATTTAGCGGGTCTTGGAGTGCTAAGAACACTCATTTGCGCATGCGAAATTCACTCAAACAAACAACCAGACCAAATTGAGCTAGCATTGCATTACGCAATGAATTTTGCTCAGAAACTCATAGATGACATGGAAAGCTTATTTCGACCAGAGGTGGGAGTCGAACTCTTCGGGGATCGACAGAAGGAATGTTGTGTGGATTGTTATGAAAAGAAAAAGGTATTTCTCAATGCCAAGAAAATAATGAATTGAAGAGGAAACTTTGCAATCAAAGTATTGCGGCCAAATACATACATTTTATAAAATAATTTAGATATATTTCTATTAATCTAGATTTTTATGCTAATCTACGCTTATATAGTAGTATTTAGCAGGGAGAAACATTTTCATTAAATTTTTTATGTGATATTAAGAAAAAAGAGAGGGAAACGGAGGAGGATGGAGGGAAAAAGCATTAGATATATTGAGTTTGTGATTGAGTAATTTTAATTTCTAAATACGCTTCTGTGCATGTTAAGGAGAACCTAACAATCGTTTCATACACCCTTTGTAAGTATTGAATTTATGTAAAAATCAACAGGTGTTTATGTAAAAATCAACAGGTGTTGCTTTAAGCTGTAGTTAAATGTAGAAAAGTTATGATTTAGATCTCTCAAATTTTTATCCGAAAAATCGTTACAAAGTTTAGGACCTCTGTAACCTATAGAAAATTCCTCTACCTTGGATTTTACAAATGGGAGTTTAAAATTATTAGATCTTGAGTTAAGATTTTGGTGAGATTTTATAACATATCTGCAGAGTGGATAACGTGGGAGCTTTTTTGTAATATTTTCAATTGAGACACCTAATAGAATAGCAAACTTTCCATTGTGAAATGGCAACAGTATTTGGTAGATACCATGCTCTGAAGTGGTTTTAATTCCGCCTACACCTCATATTTCTATAGGTCCGCTTGACTTTTTCTTTGATTTATCTCAAATTAATAATCTGATTTTAGTTTACATAAAAAGTTTCCACAACATGATTCAAATAAATTCATATGGTCTGCGTTTTTAACTCCTATTGTTTACATGAAATGATGATTCTTCATACTTACCGTTTGAGTCATCTTTATTTGATAGACTAGATGTACGAAACGATAGTTTGATATTCTTGAAAAAATCAGACAACTTCTATGTTGGTCTGATGATGAACTTTGATTTAAATTCTTCGAATAGTTTGATGTTTGCTTCTCTGTGTTTATGCTCGTCACATACAAGGCCATGTTTTAATCTGTGTGTTATTATTATGAAAAGAATGGATAAACGTGAAGTTGCGCTGACATGATCCATTTTTGTGTTTTTCTCGATCTTGGCGAACTCCAGGGAATAAACACTGGATACAGAAATTATGCTTTTGAAAAATTTTGCAGTCGTTGATTTGGATCATTTCAGTAAACTTCTTGCATTCAAGATACTGTACTAACCGTAAACCTTTACGCCCATAACTAGTTTGATGATCGTTTTCTGCACAGATGTAACATTTATTTTCCTCATCAGTTTTTTTACTGGCTAAGGGAGCAGTGTCTTCTTCGTGGAAACTTGTCATTTTCTGGTTGTTGACCACCAATGTCCCTGAGTGTATTAATTAACCCAATTTGTTACTGGATTTGAACTTCTCTTTCCAGATGCTCTATCATTCTGTTCCATTAATCTTCTTCCTTTAGATTTTCTTCATTTGTCTCTGATAACCGTCTTGTGATTTTTATATCTCCAAGTAGGTTGTATATCTTTATAATTCCATCCCTATTGTGGAGCTTTTTCTCAACTTTCGTTTTGTAGCTTTGCTAGTTTCATCATATCCTTGATCACATTAATAATTTTGCTTAACCCTTCTGTTGGTCTTTCTTGGTCCCTGATTCGAAAGAGACATGTTAATTTACTGACTTCTGAAAGTTTCATTGAAAACATTATCTTGGAATCACTATATGAAATGTGAAGTCTCATCCATATCTCTTGAATATCATCTAAGTGTTTTACAATTAACAGTGCACAATCTTCCAAATAATTATTTTTCAGTAGGCCTGGCACCAGTCTTTTTGGTGCAGATCTTGAGTTCAACTTTTCGAAGCTGTTCTGAAACGCAGAGATATCGATTGTTGAATCATATCCTCTGGTAAAATGATGTTAAGCTGAGATTTCTTGAACTAAGATACTTTACCTAAATTTCTGAATTCTACTTCTTTAGGTTTATGCAGTGTATCTGCTTCTTAATTAACAACTTCTTTATGAACTTTGGAAAACTTCAATCACCGCTTCTGTTATTATAATCTGAACTTGCCCATGTGATTAGCAGTTTATGAAATTTATTTTACAGGTGGCCAGACTCCGATAAGAGATAACGATTGTTTGAATGAGTTCTCAGAGCATCTTCGTTCGTAAGCATTGAGAAGTCGTAATATGTTTCTTCACTAATATCATCTATGAGGCGATTAACTTATTCGATTAGAAACTTCCCTTCTCGTTTCCGAGACATGCCTGCATTCTTAGTTCTAATGATTACAGTAGATCTGATCACCTTCTGTTTCTCTTTGCCTAACAATACGTACAGCTTCATAAAGAAGATATTCTTTTGGAATTCTTTACCCAATGTTTTTCATAGGCTTTTACTCCTTGTAGCTGTTCCAGTTCTGTATGTCTTGACCTGTACTGTGCTCGGAAATTTTCAACTCTTGATATGATAGTGTCGATATCTCCAATCTTTATGTCATCTTCTTCGAACGGATTTTCAAAGAAAATGATATGATAATGACATAATGACATGATGATAACTGATTATTGCCCTTTTGCTCTAGTCGATATTTCTTATTCTGTTCCTCTATTTTTCTTTTATTCTACTCTTCTATGTCTTTCTTAATCTTGTCTACTAATTTTTCTCACTTTAAATCTTGTTAGCTATTTTCTAATCTAACTTAATAGTTGTTTCTTCGCTCTTGACTCTTCTTTATAACTTGGGAAATTAATATTATAACAACATATA
The DNA here is from genome assembly GCA_035046665.1 of Euphysa ruthae. NCBI lineage: Eukaryota > Metazoa > Cnidaria > Hydrozoa > Anthoathecata > Corymorphidae > Euphysa > Euphysa ruthae. The sequence goes on from JAUZNK010026709.1 coordinate 12,050, forward strand.
AAAGGGTAATTGAAATAACATGACAAACATCAAACAAGCAAAGAGATACCTCCCTCAATATAATTATGGTTTCAAAAACTTTCTCTTTAACCCTATCTGCCCCGGCCAGGGACTCATTGGGCCCCCGTCCCTATTTTTTTGCCCGGTGTTGTTTAACCGACAAGGCAATCGGTCTGAAATTCTATGAGTTTTTCTCAATTTCTATACCGGATCAGATATTGATTTGATTATTTTCACCGGGTTTAAATTTTTTAGACAGTGGTGTGTTTGTCGGCAGCGGTTGTCGCATTTCGGTTTTCGGTGGGTTAGCGGTCCACTTCTTTATCACCCCGAATAGCTGTTCAACGTGAATTTTATTTTACATTATGGTATTCTTTGAATTAGCATTGTTCTACAAATACTATTTTATCCACCAACTAAGAGAAATATTGTTTTTTCCTAAATAATTGTTCGATTTTGTGCGAAAAGGCATTTTTTCACAATATAATTTTATCGTAAATGTTGGCGATGAAGTCAGTTATCATATTATTAGTTTGTCATATGTTTTTCTCACCCCTTTCAATTACTTGACTTTTATTTGCATCTCCTTTTAGTAAATATTAATATACATAATGTCAAAAAGAAAGTTTACCGCAGACCAAGCGACTGAAGATATTCTGCGTTTTGTTGATAATGATAGCGATGATGGTGAATACAATGATGATCTTGATGAACTTTGTGATGATGATGATATTCGTTCTGTAGGAATAGACAGTGATGGTGAATCTTTCTCAACTGATGATGATGATGATGCTGATAATGAAAATCACAGACCCCCACATAGAATGCTGGCCGCAAAACGTTTGGTGAATTCTATCGACAAAAAAAAACATGTTATGACAAACACAATTTTGGTATTGCCCAAAATGATGAGGAAGCTGTAGTCCTCACTGGTTACTTAGGTCCCAAAAAAAATCCAAAAGCTAAGAAGATTTTCTGGACAAATTCAATGCCGAACACTTGTCGACAAAGATCCTGCGACATCCTGCCACGCACTCCTGCGAAACTTCTTCCTCTTGTTTCTGATATTGATCCAATACCCGACTTTTTCAAAGCTTTGTTTATTGATGAAATGGTGGTGCTTCTTGTAAAACACACAAACAGCAAGATCCAAAAAGTACAGGACAATTTGCCTGAGTATTATGCACGTACCAATAAAAATACCTACATCCGCCCATTGACTCATTGCGAATTTTATGCGCTCATTGGCTTGATTTATGTACGGGGCATTCTTGGACAGTCAATGCATGCAACCAAAATATTATTTTCTGAGACTGCCGGACATGCAATATTTAATGGAACAATGTCGAAACATCGTTTCACCTTTCTTCTTTCTGTATTATCATTTGATGATTCTGTAGAACGCCAGGGACTTTGGAAGTCAGACTATTTTGGAGCTGCATGGGAGCTCACAAACCTGTTCAATGAGAGGATGAAAAGTGTTCTTGTTCCATCTGAGTACCTCTCAATTGATGAAACCCTGTATTCCATGAGACATCAAATTGGATTTAGGCAGTATAATCCAAAAAAGCTAGCAAAATACGGCTTACTGAACAAATCGCTGAATAACACCAGATTTCCATTCACATATCAAATCATTCCCTACGCCGGGAAGCCTGTGAATGGAGATGGACCTTGTTACCTGAAGGCCACAGAGGAATATGTGAAAAAACTAGAAGAGTTCTTCCCACGTGGAAATTTGAAGGGACGGAATATCTCAATGGACCGATTGTACACATTCATTTCGACAACAAATTGGCTCTTGTCACGTGACATAACAGAGGTTGGGACGCTTCAGGCAAATCCACTTGGATTACCCGATGAGCTGAAGAACCCAAAAGACCCGGATGAATTTGAAAGCAGCATCCACTGGGAGAAAGAAGATGGCAACATTGCTATCTGCGTGTACACAACCAAATCGAAATCCAAAGAGAAAAAAATGTCAACCATGCGACCGATGTTGGGGATAACCAAAGATGATGGCAAGTATAAACCGGCAGTGATAAAACTTTATGACTTTACTAAAGGGGATACTGATGTCATGGATATGTAAATGGCTAAATTCTCTTGTAAAGCCTTCACTCAAAGGTGGACAATGGTCAAATTTTACTTTCTACTTGACACGATTCGTTGCAATTCACTGTCACTGTTTGGAATCAAGCATGGTAAGAATCTTCGAAATGTTGAATCTTTCGACACTTGTTGGAATCTCACAATGAGCTTGGTCAAACCATTAATATCTGAAAGGCCCCTTACTGGATTGAGCATTGGCCTAAAAAGCAAGATTACAATTCTTCTTGGAAGAAATCCTGCTGATCGACCTGTTGCTGAAACTGATGAGGGGTATTCCCGGTACAACGATACACGACAGCGGTGCAAAATTTGCTTGGGGGTATTACTGGTAAGGACCATCAGAAAAACAGGGCCAAGCTAAATAAAATGAAATCTCGGTGTCAAATGTGTGGGGAAACAGTTTGTGATGCTCACTCAAAGCTGATTTGTCAAAAGTACTTGTAAAGTTTTTTCACATTGTTTCTAGATTTCAACAATATTTATTTCATTTCGCCGTGTTCTGTGTCAAAGCATTTTAGTTTGTTTGTTGATATTTTGTTTCTTCTAATACAAAGTGCTTATTTGAACAATCCAAATGTAATAGAATAGTAGTTTCAAATTATGAATGTTGGTTCATTTTACAAGTACTTTGCGACAGCACAACATTTTCCCATTTTCACATAATTTTGTTATAATTAGTGACATCATCACATAAATTAGATAAATATTATATTATTTTTTGCATTAAATTGTTTCTTAAGGTACAACTGTGCCCAAATTTCGTTTGAAAATATTGATTCAATTTGAAGTTATGTTCCTTCATACCAGAAAATTTTGAAAAAATTTTCAATTATGCCAACTTTGTACTTCTTCTTAGTCTTTATTAGTAAAACATTCACACTTGTCTTATGCATATTCATTTTGTATGTTGAATAGATGCAAATAGAGCTAAAAAGTGGTTTTTCAAACTTGTTCAGTCTCAATTTTACTATTACACCCATTTTTGAGCTTTTTCGGCTAAATTTTCACAATTCTTGGGATATTTAGTGACGTCATCACATAGAGACAAAAGAAATTCTGGATTTTTTTTCAGCAAGTAACTTGCACTTGAACAAGTTAACCCTTGGACCAATTTTAATGATAATAGACAATTCCAATCAGAATTTATAAGACGGGCCCTTTGAGCCCCCGGCCGAGGTTTCACCAGACCAAATAAGCCCGGGGTAACTAGGTTAAGATATATTGGAATAATAAAAAATTTTTTTTTTTTTTTTTTTTGAACAAATAATTTTGACATATGATTTCATGCGGCTTTCAATAATCTCATATTTATCCATAGTTAAAATTATAATTGAATATTCTGTCTAGGAAGAATTTTTATTAAAAATTTTGATGGAATTAAGAAACTTGATTTAGGTTTCTCCTTGCAAATGAAAAAATAACTTACCATTCTGAAAAAAGGCGTTACTACATCAACTTTTTTTTCCCACTTGTTATTACATGTTAAGTTTTCCTATAGAGCAGTAAATAATGTGAAAACATTTAAGATGATAAAATAGAACTTTTTAAAATTTATTAAAATAATATTTAGAAAAAAAATGTAACACAAAGATGTTTTTTTTTACATTATCAAATTACACATCTCACAAAAAACTCAATAAATTAAAATTAATCGACTCGCAAACATTTTTTAACGAAATAACCTGTATAGATTCCAATGATAAGCTCTGAAATAGCTTTAAAATACGTAAATCACGCGTATACGTGGATTACTGGTGACGTCTTAAAATAAATTTTAGATAAGAAAATGTCTTTTCAAAATCGAATGTAAAAAAAGCAATAAAAAAATTTTGTCTCATTAATTAGAACCACCTTTGGAGTTTTCTAATGAAAAAGTTCTTCTAGCTGCAATAAAAATTAATTGTGTTTGGATATAAAAAATATATCTGGTAAAAATAAAAAAAGAGCAATGCAATTTAAATTCAAATGCAGTAGGTTTTAGCTCACCAATGTTTCGGTGGCTTATATAATTAGCTATGTAATAAAATATCTAGTTATTAATTGCTTTTGCTACCTATAAAATCTTTCTTGTAGGTCTAGCTCTTTGTAAAAGCGAGGAAGAAGAAGAGGAAATCATCTTAATCAAACCTACCAAGTTGGTTGTCTGGCCGAGTAATTAAAATATTAATTTCAAATGCCTAAATGTTTAGCTTGATCCCACTTTGAGATAAATTTCTTTCTTTGGCTCTGATGGGAGCTCTAAGTAAATCAGGACCAAACTCGTCGCACTTCTGGAAATATAGCTTAGGCTATTTGTTGGCCCCCACAATAGTATATAAAAATACACTAAAGACTATGTTCTATTTCCCCTATATATTTTTTGCTAACAAGTCAACATAAAATATCTATTGAACAAAGTCTCTTCTCTGGTAGATGATACAATGGAAAAAGACATTTTGCTCCTAATTGACAAAATATTTGGTCTGATTACAGTCGATCTCTTCAATAATTCCCCTTTAACGGTGTTTTTAATGTACATATTGCTTTCGAGAATGTTAAAATTAACCCACTTGTTTAATGCGAAGGAATTTTTACCGAAATACAAAAAGTAGTTCAGTTTACGAATCCTAATGACGAGAAAAAGATTGATAGCTTGAAAAAGCTACAATCATTGTAAAAAATATTTTAAAAACGTTTTCGAGATGACGATTTGTAAAGCGGTAATTTAGGAGTTAGTTTTACCTCCTCTTTAGTTTTCCTGCCTTTCCTGGCTTCATGATTTGCAGGAAACGACTTATTAAAAAAAATAAACTATTCTATTGACAGTGGAAAACAAACCTAGTAAACAGGTGCAGGTATAGAAAAGCAACGTATAATATGTGATTGCAACAATTCAATTGGCATACTTGACCTTGATTCAAGTTTGTGTTTTATATAAACCGAAGCTAACAATAGTTTTGTTGCGTATATATGAATGTATCAGGTCAAACACGTGATAATTTTACTCATATTTAGAGTTCAGTAATTACCCACACGAGCATATATTCCGTCTACTTCCAATAAAGTAAAAGTAAAACTGCATATGCTGTAAAAAATATATATATCTGCCTTAACACTCAATTTTAGTGGAGAACACCATATGTCGGAATGAATGTTCTGAAGTTTATCACACTGAAATTACCTGAAGGTATAATCATGATATTTCAACTTCTTTCGAAAGTGATATGCCAAAGCAAGTTATAAAGGTCTCTTTATCATTTTTTTTTTTTTATATCTTAAAAATATTTTTTATATTTTTATTATGCATATTTTCTCTAAATTCGATAGAGATTGTAATAGAAAATTTGAAATGAGTCTTTTCACTTGAAGATTTTCTATAAATAAACAGTCATAATATAACTCTCAAAGATTTTCAATACATAATTTTAAAAAATAAACAGATGGTCCACCACTTATAGATGAAGCAAGTGTCTGACTCACCATTTTATAAATAGGAAAAAAAAAACAGAAAAACTGCTAGTAAGTGAGATATTAAACAAGACATGGAGTTTTCAACAGTGAAGAAGGAAGTAGAAAAATAATCCATGGTGGCTTTCTTCTTACATATGTAGTTTTGGTTTTAAAGTAAGCAACCCACGATGGAACATTAAACTTTAGGTTTAGCTTTTGACTTAATGGAGTAATAAAGCAATAAATTATTTTCATATTTTTACATGTTCTTAAATATTTTATCTATAAAATCCTACTCAAGAACATAAAGTAAAAAAAAAAAAAAAAGAATTCGGCCCAGTAAACGAGACGCAATGGCCCAAAAATGAAAATCTGGAAGCGAACTTTTCTCGAAAACCTTTCAATAATTTTTTTTTGAGATTTTGGCTGATAATTTCTTACCCACGTAGTTGCAGCTTGCTCGAAAAACTAAGCTTTTGCATGAATATTTCAAAAATTAAACGCATTTTGGTTTTTTTCAAAATCAAATATAAATATTTGGGCCAATTAGCCCAAAGTTTAAAAAAAATATATATTATCAATATTATTATCGTACAATTCTAGTAGAAGTTGTAGGTAACATATTATTAACTAAACATGCCAAATTTGAAATCAAAATGGCTTTTTGAGAATTCTCCTCCGCCAACAGAAAATATGCTGTTTTAAGGAAAACGCGAAAAACCAAAAAAAAATTAAAAATAAGCAAAGTAAAACTGCCCCCTGCTATTTACTAAGCCCTCTAACTCTTCATTTTTACCAGTAAAACCTTTTATAATTGATCCTAGTATCTTTTTTTTTAACTTTACCATTGTGGAACACCGTTTTTCCATTTTATTTTACCCGTGCACCACCCCATTCTGTAAAGTACTGTTTCAAATATTCGCTACTCGGCATACTGACCATCTCTAACAGATTAAAAAGATAACGTTCTTTTTCGTTAAAGCAGAGAACTGCTGAAGATATCATGACAAGCAATGTCGTTAGTTCAAAAAATACATTTCTGAGGCAATTCTTTCAAATTATTTTGTTCAAGAAGTCTTTGGCCTCTGCGCCTTTCTATGAAAACACTTTTCCAAAAGGAAGTCAGCGATTAACTCTATTAGCATTGGTACGAGTAAATCACAGACAGCTGCTTGTATCGTTTTCTTCATAAGAAGATTGTCCACCTAACTTTTCAGCATGCTACCTACAACAGGAATCCTTCGTACGTAGGCGATTTCTTGTTCATTGTCAGCACTTTCCGAATATTGGAAGAGAGCAGAGCGGCGATCTATTTTTTCATCGCATACAAGTTTTGACAAATTACCATGCCATAAAATAATGTGTGAGCAAAACTTTTTCTGTGAGTCTCCACCTAGCTGTTTATCGTCACTGTCACTTTAAAGTCCTTTGTGTCGTTTTTTTAGATTTTTCAGTAGCGTATCGACACTCTCTTGCACCAATAAATGTGGTGTATGAAAAGCTGGTCTTTTTGAATTGAATAAACATTTTAAATCTGCCACTCGATTCCATTGACCTTGCTGTGTTTATGTCAAATATTAAATATTTTTCTTCTTTTTAAAAATTGGATTATCATACATAATATTTAAATCTTGACAAAATCCCAACTTAGTCGAGCAACACACCAACACACACTTTCCACACAAGACGTGTGTTCAGAACGCTTTAAAATACTTATTGCTCCTGGAGAGCAAAGAAAAGTTCAAAACAAAATTAAATTATAACTTTTTTTCCAAACGCTATACGTTTTACAATAGTTTTTGAAAAGATTATTTTCTAAAATTCTGTTACTGTACTACCCCCTTAAGAATCATGATTTTTGATATCAAGAGTTAAAGCCAAACTATCATTCCACGCTCAGGACTGGAAAAAAATAATCATACTACGTTGAAACGTATTTTCCAAGTCTTCTCCTAATCTACTGAAGCATTGTTTTTTAATTTCCAT
>JAUZNK010026720.1:0-19575 GCA_035046665.1 Euphysa ruthae
ACACAAACAAACACACACACAACACACACCCATCTACATACACACATTGCACACATTGCAAAACTGTACATGTCAAAAAAATTTTTCCAAAACCTTAGGATTGAAAAATATTCTCCCAAGAGAAAACTGCTACGGTTAAAGAAATTTTTTTCATTTTGCAAATACTAGTGAACCTGTTGAGACACATGCAAGAAATATCATAGATGTAAAACTACACATACTCTTTCATCGGAAACCTCATTTACAGCCCAGGTATTTCATTTCATCCTCACTTCTCTGGAAGGAATTCTAAGTTTCAAGCAAACGTTTCAACCAAAGCTTGCAGCAGTATAAAGTATCTTTGGAACTTATTATTTAAATAGGGGTGAAGACCAGTTATAAATGTAAACATAAATACCAAGTTATTGACAGTCATTCCATTACTCAAAGATTTTCTGGATATAAGGAAATGTATCTATTTAGATAACTCGCAAACTTTGGTTGAATTGCACAAAGAGCTTTTACGAAAAAATAGTTGTTGGAACTTTACAAAATAATGGAGAGTATTTACCATAAGTCCTGGTTAAAACTAATCCAAAAACCAATAAACACGCAGTTGTCTACAACAATCAACACATCTTTATAATACATGTATAAATGATACTGCCACCAAAGTATAAAGAATGAAGTGGTCCCATTAGCTATCAATATTTATAACAATAACATGGGTAGAGTCAACAGCAGTGATCAAATAACCACAAGCTAAGAGCTCAAAGTTGAGTAAAAAGTTTTTAAAAAAAGATGTGCAAGAAATTTTATTTCCATCATATAAGCACATTTAATGCAGGAGTAATTTAATAACAAATTGACCTTAGACCTTTGACCTTAGCATTAGTTGTATTAGTAATAATTTTGAATTTTATAGGTAAGATGTTGCAAAAGAGGGACGATCCTTGATGATGCCTTATGCCACTTGTTCAGAGTCACTTTCCAGTACGTGTTCCAGAGTCCAAGCCAAAAATTTACCTCAAGAAAAGTGCAGTTTGTCAAAAAAAGAAAATTCACATAAAGATTCTCGGTACTTGTGTCCTTTGTGATCTTGAAATTTATGTACAGCTTTGTGTTTTCAGCTGTTTTTCACTTTAAATTTTAGCAAATTCACTACTATTAAAGACATTTTGGAAATAACATAAAGCTCAAATAATCATAAATGCCTTTGATACAAATTTGATAAAACATTTCAAAAATTTAGATCCAAGAAAAGATATGTGGTGAAACAAATTTTTTGTCAAGAAACCTTTTCAATAGAGGCTAAAAGAGAAAATAGATAACTATTTATAGATAAAATAGATTCAAATTTAAAAACCTCTATACGACATTTAGAAAAGTAAAAAATAATCTGAAACAACAAAAAAGGTAAAGTGAACAGAAGCTCAAAATTTTAAGAAACAGGTAAAAATCTATTATACTGTAGTTAGTAAATATATTGAGAGTTTCATCAAGTGTATTATTAGTGGGCATAAGTGGGTATTATTAAACAAGTATTCCAGATCCAAACTAGCCATAAAAAGTTCTTCATTTTGATGAGGGATGTCATTGACTGAAAAGTAATTAAAAGTCCATGGACATCACAGAGACAAGGTATTTAGCTATATTGTTAGAGGTAGTCCCTATGACAGAAAGGATAAAAAGGTATAAAAAGGTATGGCATTTACTATTTGTTTGTGGACTAACCCCAGTCCTTGACTGAAAATATCTCTATGTAACACCTCAAAACCTATTTGCTCTAAAAAAAAGAGACGTTTCTTATTGCTTAGTGCATATGATGTACCTTAGGAAATTTTTCTTACAAAATTTATCAGCATTGAAATTTGGGCTATCCTTAAAAAATTAATTATTAAAAATATAAGTATAATAGCAAGGTTGTTTATGTTAGAAAAAATGCTTGACACGTAAAAGTAAGAGCCTCGGGGAGACTTTGAATCTAAACTAAGTAAACGATCATCACCAAGCTTGAAATTTTCCTTGCAAAAAGACACAAAACAAACTTGGCAAAGAACTCTGTCCACAAATCACACATAAATCTCAATATTTATAAGTAGAAATTAACATAGAAAAAAAAATAAGCCAGTTTACGAAGGAGGATTAGATGAAATTAAATTTTAGAAGAGTTGGATAGAAAACATTAAAATTTAAAAAAGTTGGTCTACAAAAGGATTGAAAAATTTAGAGGGTATAAATACTTATGTCAAAATCAGTCTAGATATGCTACTGGCACTCTGAATTTTCTAGTAAATTTAGATAATTAAAAAACTAAGGAAAAAACTCCATGTTGTACTCACCCACATAACCAGAGGTTACTTCAATTGGTAGGTCAAGTTCCGCCTTAGAATATAATAAAACAAAATAACAAAAAGTTACTTATTATCTTATTTCTCTTGACCATTTTAACAATTAATTATTTCACTAATTAATACTGTAGTTAATTTTTTATAGAGAAAACAGACAACCTGGACAGCATTAACTATATTTTAAGTGTCAATGTTGCAAATACCAAATAGGAACAAGGATGATGCACCCTGAGTATCTTGTTACCAACACAGTCATTATTAGATTTTTCATTTTAATTTACCAAACAAATGTGAGCAAAACAGACACTAATCTCTTTTACATCGGATGAGCGTTGTAGCTAAACTTAAAAGGCAACCAAAATTACTTTAGCCCATTATCCCTTTAAACCATAATTATTTTCTGTCCGTTTTTTTTTTTTTTTTTTTTTTTTCTTTTTGGAATTATGGGAATATTTGAATAATTTGATAGAATACAGCAAATATAAGTCAAAATATATACATTTTTAAATTATTTTATCTAGTAAGATTTATAATGAGTAAACTATTCTTAATTGAAACACTGTTTTTTTCTTTTTACATTGGGCTGTAGTAATTCTCTCTTTCAGTGGCCTAGGAAAAAATGCCTAAGCTGAAGATTTTTGCAAAGCTGAAACAAAATACTGTTATGTTTATCAACAAATCTCATTCATTAATTTTTCAAGAACTACCATTCATGTCAAAAACCTCAAAAATTGCAATATAATCACTTTGTTTATATTTTGATGTATAATTTACAAGCATTTCACTTAAAATATAATATTTAAAGTGTTAGTTATAAAGATAGAAACTGTGGGATTGTTTAAAACAAAAGCGACTTAATTTAAAAAAAAATTAAACCATTTTATAATATTAGAAAACGTTGTTTAATAAATTTAAAAATATTTTTTTGTTGACACGAAAAAATATAACTTGAGCATTTTGATTTCATTAAAATACTTTAAATTTTTATTTATTGAGTTTTATAAGTTATTATAATCTTGAGATGCATAATTTGTCATTTAATGCACTGTTAGAGGTAGGAAAAAAGCGTGTTTCGTTTACTTAAAGAACAGCTCATTTGAAAAATCAAAGCAGTTTTTTTCTTTCGTAAAAATGCTAGAATAAGTTATATTTGAAAAGTAAGTAAAGTAAGTTAGTATTTATTCTGCCACAAACAAATGTACATTAGCTATGAAAATTACAAGACAACAGAAATAAAAAACAAAAAAAACATTAAGATAAAAATGGTGGCAAGGATAGGCACAAAAATTGTCTGTCACAACAATATTTCCATTGCGGTCCCATTATACATCACACACAAAAACAGATTAAACCAAAGCATAGTTAAAAGAAGAAAATTTATTTTAGAATTATTATCCATATTTATTAGGTCTTCGAACTATAAAAGAGGTAAGAAATGTCTTCTTGATCTTATGTTTAAATATGTTATAATCTGTGATTGATTTTATTTCATTAGAAAACCTGTTCCATATGCATATTCATAAATCATGTTTACACAAAGCATAAAGTTTTGTGACTACCTAAATAGTTCTAAATTTAAAATTAAAAAAAAAAATTTTCTATGTAGCGTTTTTAAGAAAAAAAAATCTATTAACTGAGGAAAAATACAGGTTTGTGACATAGCTAACTCATATCCCTGAAATTGGCCACAATGACATTAAGAAATATTTGTTTTATAAAAAGAAGTTTTTGTATGTTTAAGAATTATGAAATATTCATGTGCTATTATAGTTGTTACGTAGTTGATTATTTGTTTGCCAATTTTGTATTCAAGGTTTTCTAGATAATCAGTTAAGACATAAGCTTTATAAAACTGTGTGATACCCCCTTGAAGGCAATGACTTTCTTTACTAAATGAGAGCTCTAAGTACACCAGTATCAAATCCTTAGACTTTCTGTATATTTAGCTTAGACTATTCGATTGTTTAACATGAAATTTTAATCGTAATTTATTTGCTTTATTAAAATTGACTTGTTTACTCTTTGATTTTTGCATAAGTTTTGAGGAAGTTAACAAGAGTATGCAAATTGTGAGAGAAAATTCAAGATGTGAGATAATCTGTATAACTGATATGATAAGATACCCTTTATATATGAAGAACGACCATTGGAAGATATGATGCGAAGGGAAAACCCTTAGTTAAGAGACAAAGGAGCTCAAAAGAAAGGTTTCTTTATATAATATATAAAACGTAAATTTCAGGATTTTTATTCCTATCTATTTTCATTGCCTGAGTTTTAAACAAAAATTAAAATTTCAATGCAGTAAGATCCAATATTTGATATCAATATTTCTATCTAAGATCATATTTGTTTAAAATAGCAAGTCTAAAGAATATTTGTTGACATATTTTGTCAGTTGATGTATATTTAGCAGAATTAAAACAGAAGAAAACTTCATAAATTTTTTGTTTGTTATTCTTTGTGTTTAAACTTAGCAATGCTACAGCCAGAGATTCTAGGGAAGGCTTCGTTGAAACTCTCTTACGATAAGCGAAATCATATTATGTATATTTTTTATTTAGAAAAAGACATGAATCTGGCTCGTGGCCAAGAGAATGAAGTATCTGGCAGTCCAGGAGGTTATATTTTAGCCAGACGAGCTATAGGAGGTAATGCATCAGGTTTTTATTCTGAAAGTACCTTTGAACTTTTATTGTCGCTCAATTTATTTAGTGGACGTTTTTGGTTCAAATTTTGTTTAAACAAATCTTTACTAATTTTCTTTGAATAAGTCGAAGAAATAAAATTCACAGTTTTAAGAAGCAGTTAAATCAAAAATATTAAGTTTAAATCCATGGATGAATTTTTAATCTTATTCTGATTTACAAGCCATTTGAATATTAAGAGGTCTGGGGATGAATTTAAGAAAGTTGGAAAAACGAGGACCAAATAAATTTTTTGTAAGAGCTTATTAACTTGAACAGGCATCAAACATTTTCCTGAAATTCCAAGAATTATTTAAGACTTTTACTTTTCAAATAAGTCATTCATAAGATTTCGCTTTTAAAGTATTTTAACTGAATAAACCCCAAAAATCTGTAAATTTTCTCAGGTGAACATTTTAGGTAATATTCTTAAAATGTTCTTCTATTTGGCTATTTTGAGGCTCTTCAATTACCATTCTTTTCAATTAGTCCTTTGAAAAAGACCAGTGGTTCAATTCTCAGCTTAAATACCAGTTATATATAATATATATAACTGGCGAGTCTTAACAAGGATGTAACGCGTCTTGTACAATGATTGGAGATCCCACTTTATATTTATGTGTTCATGGATTTTAGGAATATTAATTAGTAGAGTTTCCTTTTTTTCGATTAAAATAAAATTTAAAAAATGTTGAAACATCACTTCTTCAAGAATTCAAGAAAAATACAAGGACAGGTATATCAAATCAGCTTAAATACAATCAACACATCAAAGGACTAATTGAAAAGTATGGTAATTGAAGAGCCTCAAAATAGCCAGAATTAGAAGAACATTTTAATAATATTACCTAAAATGTTCACTTGAGAAAATTTACAGATTTTTGGGGTTTATTAAATTAAAATACTTTAAAAGCAAAATCTTATGAATGACTTATTTGAAAAGTAAAAGTCTTAAATAATTCTTGGAATTTCAGGAAAATGTTTATATTATACCAGTTGAAACTCTTTCTGATCTACATAGCTCAATGCTAGTGCTGTGGTGAAAACATTTTGCTTACTCAAAGTAAAAATTTAGTCAAAAAAAATGAAGCGTCAGTAATATTATTTCTCAAATTCATGGTTACATAAATATAAAATTTGGAACAAATGGGGGTTTAAGGTATGTGATCTCCAATCAGAGTGCAAGACCTAGCAAGGACAAAACTTGTTATTAACTATTAGTTTATAAAAATTAATTTTTTCCTGTTGTTTATTTTATTAAGTATTTCAATCTTACCAAAAAGCTAAGAAATCTGATAAAAATCCAAGTTACACGTGTTTTAATAAAAAATTTTATTACTATGCTTGACTGCATGGCCAAAATGGCAATAATTTTTTTAGATTGAATTATCACAATGCCTGTAATAATGGTTGCAATGACTACCTTTTTGAAGATAACTGCCAAATTTTATGTCAGCAGCACTGACGATTCTCGAGAAAAGCCTGTCGCCAGCTGAAAAAACATTGTTTTGAGAAAAACAAATTTAAATTTAAAATGAAGCACTCGCTTAAAAATTTCCTTCAACTACTTCATATTGATCAATGAAATCTTTGCAAATTGTTCTTAACTTTTTTTGCCTTTCTTTCACATTTTTAAAACATGCATATTATCTCGATCTATGCAATAGTTTTGTAAGTTATTATCGGGTCCATACCAAAATTTTCGAAAAAGTTTAACAAAAACTGTTTGCCGTCGTTAAAACTTAACATCGTGGAAGAAGCTCCAATAATAAGAACTATTCGTTCAACAAATATGTCTTGGAGATTGTTTCCAAAAAAGCTGGTTTAATGACCTTTTGGATTTGTTCGTTTTGCCCTGTAAGCTTATTTTTATAGGTTATCCGAACCAAGATCTTTATTATTTATTAGAGCGATCATCTTATATAAAATAATAACAATTAAACAACACGGTAGCAACTGACATTTTCATGGAATATAAATTATCTGTGCTTTTTCTGATAGCCATACTTTAACAGTCTTGCAAAGTATTTATCTTTTTTTCTTTTAAACAAGCTGCTCCTAATTTCTCAAACAGTTTCACTCCACCGGCTGATTCCATAGATCCTGCTGAACCTTTTTGTGAAACTGGATGAAACAACAAGACCTTCTTAACCCTTTCCTCACTGACATATTAGTGTCAAAACGTTAAAAAATTTAGAAGTATGCTGCCAATTAAAACAGGTTTCTTAATAAATAGACGCCATGCTGCGTTAATTTATGGATTTATGTTGACTAGAAGATGTTTACACTTGTATTTATATCTTGATATTATTTGTTTAACAGGTAGTACTTTTGTTTGTGACAATTTTTCTGAGGTTACTGTTACATGATTTGGTTTGGTTTACATGGGAATATTTTTCCAGAGACTTAATGTCTTTTTTCAAAATTTTTTTGAAAGCTCAGTATGTAATACTGATGCAATGATGCTTTTAATGTATGTAAAAAAATTTTTGACCAAAGCAATGAATATAAAGAAATAAAAATATCCAAAAACTCTGATTTGAAAAACTCGAAATACTTCTGCTTTTAAAACCATCAAAAAAGAATTCTATTTTTAGAACCATACCAATAAGTATCTGACGCGTATCTTACAGTATCTTACGCTTTAATTCCTTGAAATCAACCTGCAACGAAATTTGTAACTTGTAATGGATAAACAAAAAACCACATATTTGCAAACATGATTATTGTTTTTTTAATTTATTTTGGAAAAATGCTCTAAAATGGTGAACGCAAACTAAATAACTCATGAGCAAGACTACATGTTAACTAAAAATTAAATATTATTGCAATATTATTTATTTTGTCAGTAATGAATATTTTCATTTTACATTTTTCATTTTACTATTGCCGTGGCACTATCACGATTAAAAAAGCTTAACCCAAATGTTGACAATATACCTATACTTCACAGCGGAAAAAAGAAAAACAGTTATTTTTATTACAGCAGAAGCAAATGATATCTTTTTGAAGGCATTATAACCATTAACAACGCGATGGAAATCTGCTTGATCAACTCTACTCATATACATATTGTCTTCCTTGATCGTTGCCAGTGGAAAATGAAATTTATTTTTATTCCTATCTCGCAACCATCTATATATTCGTGCTCAAAAAGTTTTATTATAGCTGACAATACTGTTTCCAACACAATAGTCAAAATTACCCCAATTCATTGTTTTGCCACTTTTGCGATGAGCTGGTAAATATCGTTAAAATATAAACTTGTTTCTGTAGTCATCAAGTCATCTTAGCATTTAAAGTTTATCACCCCTTTTGGTTTGTTTTTTTGGTTGGCTTGATTGGGTATCCACCTTCGAATAGTATTATGCTTTCGTCAAAAGTCAGGATACCTTGATGCATCGTAAAGCATGGTATTATTACTTTGCAAGCATATTATAGGTTTTAATTTATACAGCTTATCCTTGTTATTCTCTGGAATTCCCATTTTATCATTTGAATGGAAATTCCAAAAAATCTGACCAAAACTTTTGCGAGAAAAATCATGTGACGAAATTTGAACCAAAAAGTCAGATTCACATTTCCAATAATCGATCCATGCCGGTGACTTATGTTATATCCCATAAGAATGCTAATTCCAAGAAAGCCATAAAAGTTCCCTTTCTTGCACAGTTAAAATAGATTTGCCTTATTGCTTTACATACAGATTGGTTTGAAACAGCAAGTTTCTCATGCAAGAACAAACACATCAACGAAAATTAACGCAGCATAGCGTTTGTTCATCAAGAAACCTGTTTTAATTAGTAGCACACTGTTTTTAACGTTATGTCTTTTTTTAATCTTTTTTTTTTTTACAAAATTATTGAAACGATATATAACTTTAGGTGCTAAAAAATGATTATTTCTTTTAAATGCTTGCATATAAAGCTATGAGCTTGTTTTTTTTTTTTTTTTTTTTTTTTTTTTTTTTTTTTTTTTTTTTTTTTTTTTTTTTTTTTTTTTGACAATACTTTTGTGCCGATTTGAAAATGAAAATGAAAACAATTTTTTATTTTTTTTTTATTTTATGACATTCATGTAACTTATTTACACATATAGCCATTTAACCAAATCTTAACTCTTACTGTGGTAACTTTTGCGGCAAAATGTGAAGTGGTTGGTGTCAAATGTTAATTTTATAATATACAACTTTTTTTATACAAAATTCTAAAAGGAATCCGAATTTTCTGTGTCACAAGTCTGAAAATGACATCCAGCAAAGTTACGGCGTTATTCCGACATGTCACTATCGTATACGATTTGAAAAGGCTTTAGATGCAAGAGCGGTTGGCAGGTGATATTAAGTACTATAAAACCTGTTGGACAAACATCATAGTTCGCCTAATTTTCCCAGAATGCCTCCAAATTGAGCTAATGACGCCAGTCTCAATATACCTCGATGTAAGCATAATTTAATTTCATTGTTGCAATCTGCAATAAAATATTGTTCATATGGGTTCTCAAGTGGGAGTGACTAAACCCTGCTTAATGTCGATCAACATAAATCTCAAGAACGTCAACTTCATCATCAACTATCTGAACCATACAATAAACGCCAGTTTTATGAATGATGCAAGACGAATTATCAAGATAAATGATCGAATTGTTGAACTAGGCCAGAAATGTAACCTGTTTGCAAACTGAGCTGTTTTATCACTTTCTCGAGATATGGAGGAGATTTTTGGAAAACTGTTGTACCTCGAAGTCTATTAAACTTTGATTCATGGTGATACTGGAAAAGTAAAACTAACATCGTTGTTGATAGAAGATGCTTCCAATGATATTCATGATACGCGTACATTGTCTAAATTGTATAGCTATTGATGAGTTGTGTATGCTTAATCAATTGACAAAGCCACTGTGAATCAAATCGGGAAAGATCTCGTGGATTATATGTAAAAATATAGATAGTATTTCCGTTGGGTGGTCAACCATAATCCTAGCCTTTGAAACTTACTGCGAAGATTCATTGAAGGCTTATACACGCCAGAAAAGATATAAAAAATAAACGCATCGAAAATTTTTTCGAATCTTTCAATGAAAAATTTATTGGCTCACAATACAATCAAGAACTCCCTAGTTAAATACGTTTTAACTATCCTACATTATTACATCAGACTTCTGTGGATTTGGCGATACATGTGAAAACACAGACCCTGATCCTGGCGTCATTGTTGTAGGCGATGAAGAAAGCGAGAGTGATGATTAGGAAATAATATATATAATATAATAATAATAATAATATGTTAATATATTTTTTTATACTTTGTAATAACACCTTAACTTTTTGCAAAAATGATAGAAAAAAAATTGTCGGCAAAAATAAAACGAATTGCATTTATGATTTTTATCAAGATATAATTTCTACGTAATTGTCATAGACAAGGTACGTTTAAGTTGTTTTGTAGGTTTTGTAGGACTTGTGGCACAGCAAATTCGGATTCCTCGTTCGATTTTGATTTTAAATGATTTTTAATGATAAAAGCAACATTTGACGCCGACCACGTTACTTAACTCACCAGACCATCTCTTGGATCAAATTCATTAATATTTGAAGACATTATTTTGGTGTTAATTACATCTATATATTTCCTAATAACATTTGAATTAATGAAAAAGTATTCTACGATAAAAATCAATAAATAAAGATTGGATATCATATTTTATCCAGAAAATGCTTACCTTCATTGTGAAATTTCTTTAGCCTATGAAAAATCACGTTTGCATAAAAAAGTAAACTAGATTGTCTGACGATTGCAGAATCTTATTTTAATAGAAAGTTACACAAAAATTTGTTCATTTTACATGACTGTCAAAAAGCTTCATTTTCTTCATTTTAATAACGGTATTCCCTCAAGATTTACAAAAAGAATTATGAAGACTTCTTTAACAATTAACATTAATTTTTAACGTTTTAGTTTTCTTTACAATGAGTTTTTTGCAAAAAAATTTCATTTATATTTGTTCATTTGAAGGTCGGTGGCAGTTATATTAATGAACTTGTATCAGTCTGTATATTACAAACGTTAAAAATTGCTTTCAAAATAGAGGTCTTAGTAGTGCAACATTTATAAAATCTTTACCGGAACGCAATATGTATGACTCAAATACAATTTCAATGATTTTAAATTTTTTTTTTTTTTTTTTAATTCTTACAAGTATTTAATCAAATCAGATAGACATGGTGTATTTGATAGGTAATTTACTAATCTTCTTTAACGAACTAATACCGTTTAAAATAATTTATCTACTTGTCTGCTGAGTTAAGTGTGCTGAAGTAATTTCATTCCAGAAGCTTAGAGACGAAAATTAGGAAAAAAAATCCCTGGTTCGACAAACTAAAAAACTCAGATAAAATGATTTATAAACCTCTCGTTTAGATACACACGATGGAATAGTTGCCAATGGGGGCTGCTTTGTAACACCCCGCGATACTACTGAAAATATTAACATTTGGAGACTAAATTTCAAAGGATACGCAAGAGTAAACAAGGTAAAGTTTTTGAAAAAAATTATTCCTATTTTATTTGTGATTGAGAAAATTAGAAATTATAAATTATTAAAAATTAGAAGAAAATTAGGTTCTCCTAATGTGTGTAACAATAAAGTAGCACAGGTTTACGGAGTACTGCTTACATTAACTTCCTTTAAAATTCCCTTATATATGAATAAATTTAGATTTAGTTAAGAGTTGATTGTTTCTTTCCAGGACATTACATAAAATACTTGCCACAAGTATTTGGGTTTTTTGAAAGTAGTGCCGGTCATGTGTATGACTTTGCAAAATTCGTGAATATTGATTATTTTGGAATAAAATTTTTGGATAACAAAGGTTAATGTTACAATTTTCAATATGCAAATACTGCTAACGTCTCGATTTGTCAAAGAATTCGGTTTTCTTGCTATTCTTGTGTTCGATTGTTTATAATCAAGTTTTTGAGCACAAAAAATGTTCTTAAAAAAATTTTAAAGAAAACCAATAAGCTGAAAGCCAGAAAAATTACTCTAACAAAAAATGTTTTAATTTGTTTGTCACATAACCTTTAGTTGAGATTGAGATTGCGCTCGAAATACTACCAGTTTTAGCTATTGATGCGTTACTTTTAAATATATTTTTCGATCGTGTTTTTGTATTTTTACTTGAACCGAAATAATAAATTTGTATTTGCAGGTGAAAAAAAATATATATGCATTAACTCTGCCCTTTGGTACTGCGCGCAATCACTTAATTCCTTAGGCTTCAAAAACGAGATGACGAGTTTAATGTTGTTTAGGTCGGCGAGGAGCAGCGTTTCTTGAATTACAGGACTGACGCTAAAGTGTTCTGAAGTTTATTTAGTATTGATATCGAAATTTTCCGCAATCTCTGACATGCAGTTAGTTGATGCTAACACTTTCTTAAACCTTCTTAGCAATTTTAGTCGATGTTTTCAAGCTACTTAATTTTTTTAGTGTTCTTTAAGTCATATGCTTACGTCATAAATTTAGTAGATTTTTTAAACAAATGAGAATGTATTTGCATTGTTTAGACAAAAATTATTTGCATAACACATTTAAATTTGCAACGGAAATCATATTTTTAATTTAAGTCCTTTTAGCAGTCGAAAGTTCTAAAGGGTGTTGTCCGGACCAAATTTTAAACATTTCCTGGAACAAATGGCAGCTATATCATCATTTTGAACGATTTTTTTTGGTATATAATGAACTTATCAAGAACTTCGACGTACAGGACGAGCATATGTCTATGAATAAACTAAATTACATAAAAAGTACCTAGAATTAGATGGTGACCTCACAACGAATACAGCCTTCTTCTGCGGCCTTGCATTTGCTGCTTTAAAAGACTGAGCCGCGAATTTTACGTGACGGAAAAAATGACGGAATGAAAAAATTTTAAACGCAAAATAAAAAGTATTTTGTAATCTTATCTGTAAAAGAATTTAAATTTTATTTTTAATAAGTTCAAGCAAATTTATTTAAAATCTTGAGAGACATCCATGTTATACCGCAAATACAATGTTCAAATAACTGCCTTGTTGCTAGCTGGCGATCAGAGCAGAAATGTAAGTTTTAGTTTCCTTATTTTTAACCCCAAGAGTGTCACAGCAAATTTCTGTATAAATCTGATTTTTATTCAGGTGGTAATAACAAAGCGACAAGACGGTGGTGATGACTTCAGAAAAGACTTGATACAGATACATGCAGGAGCTAGACAGTGTGGTGGTGGAGGTGGTGATGGCGATCCTATAGAACCAGTTACTGACAGCGAAACAGTATATGAAGTTGATTGTAAAAGTGCTGTCAGTGATGGATTGTCTATTTTTCAGACAAAAGAAGCCAAAACCTCTCCACTTGTACTATGTGGGGTAGATGTTTATGGGTATTATATCTACCATAAGGCCGACGATATATTAGATGATCTGATGAGGGAAGGTAGATCGTCTATAGTAAAACACACTCATCGTATTCATTCATGAGAAATGCTGTTTTTTGTTTAAAATACATATATATTCTAATATAAGAATACGAATATTTTTTTATTATTTTTTTGTTTCTTATTTATTAAGACTTAATGAATAATCTAATAAATATTTCTTGTTGTTAAAAATTATTCTTTATCCTCCTCTTTAGCGTATTTTTGACTTTTAAATATTCCCTTGAAAATATTTTTGGAATAGTATACCAAAAACTTGTATCATAGTAACAGTTAATAATACATAGAGTACCAAATACATATCTTAACAAGGATATGAATAATCATTTCAAATAATATGTAACATGTCTATAAAAAATCTTAAAAGCATAAGTTGACCGAAATTTAAGAAGAATGTTAAAACTAAGTTTGACAGACATGTCAAACATGTTCTTTGTATTGTCTATATTATTTTTGAAGCTGTTCAGAATAAACGAAATCTACAAAATATATACTGTATAGTTAAATTACACAGATTTGAAAAACCGGAGAGGGCCATTAAAATTATAATAATAGTAAAAATGCTCAACAATATTAATTATATTTAATACATGATCTCTTTCTGTGACTGACTAAATAAAGTAAGGTAAAGTAAAACCGTTTTACATGCAAGACATGGCCATCTCTGCTACAAGCTGACCACTCGGCATAAAATTTCATATTTAAGATTTGGCATGTTTTCATGTATTTGGCTATTTTTTCTTTTTTTTTTTGATAAAAATCGTGTTTTTCCACAAATATTGTCATTCTGAATTTTTTATTAAAATAAATCAGTGTTCTTCGCAGCAAGTAATATCAATATCACTTTAGATGATAACAACTACCCTTCCATACTTCTATTCCAGGTATAATATCACTATAGCTTGCTTGCTTAAACTGCTTGAAACATTCGTGCTAAAATCGCTTTTATTTCAGGTAGATTTATTAGAAAAAAATGAAAAAAAGCAATTTACAAATATCGTAAAAGAAGGACTGTCTTTGGTTGGTACCTGTTAAAGATGAAATATATTCTGCAAATTGCGTTCCCTGCGACAAAGTTCTTGCTGTTCATAGCGGAGTTGGGTCTATTAAACAGCATGAAATAAATCCCAGTTATGTCATGACGAAGGTCATGGCTCCATCGCTAGCAAAATTATCCACTCTTCCACTTGCTTCTTTTATGTCAAGTAGCATAAAAGGTAAGATGATCTGAGCAGCAAAAATTGAATGCCGAGATACTGAGAGTACTGAACGTTGTAGAGAAGAATGATTCTTTCGCTCATGTCATGCTGACAGCCGTCTATATCAACGTATGTTTCCCTACTTGTGAATTGCAAAGAATTATTCACAGAGTAAAGCGTAAGTGAAGTATGTAACCAAATATGGAATTAACCCACATATCCAAGAATTGATAAAGGCTGAGTTATCTAATAGACCATTCACATTTCACTTAATGAGACTAAGAAAAGTCAATTCAAGAAACAATATGATGGTTGTGCCACTTATTTTCCGTTAAAGCAAGATGTGTTCACAAACCCACTGCTGTGCTTTGTTTTTTGGACAATGTACTGGAGATGATATGGTCCTTCATTTCTATGAGTTCATGAAGAAAGTTGGTTTGGAGTCGATGTTGATGTGGATGGGTCCAGGGTAAATCTATCATTCCAAAACAAGCTTTTGAATGAAGAGCTAGTACCGGTTGCAGAAAAGCAATTTTATCAATTAAAGCAAGTGTTGTCGATTTAGGTGAAATGGCAACAGATCTTCACTTTTTCTTTTTCACTTTTTCTTTAAGTATTCAGCTGCACAAAGCAAAAAATATGAAAACTGTGATGGCAGAACTCATGTTTTCGCGAAGCATTTGGAAAGAAATCGCCAAACTCACTGGATTAGTCTCGAAAAAATCCTTGTTAAGATTAATGAGTAATTGGAAATTCTAAAGGAATATTTTTAGAAGAAGCTGTCAACTTTTACTGGGTTTAAAGGCAAGAATGGCATCGAGTTGACGACCAGATATTCCCGTACTAAAAGCCACTTAACTAACAAGGATATTCCTGCTATCACAGGATTTGTTCTTGGCACAGGATTTCAAGAAATTCATTAAATCACTGGAGGCAAATAATCCAACGATCTATTTGCTGAACCTTAAATGCATGCAGTTGCTGCAGAATCTTGTCGGGAAATCTCTGAAATCGGAAGTGTTCATGAAGAAAACTTAAAAGAGCGGTTCTAAATAACATTGTTGATATTGAAATTCAAGATGTCACGCACCACAAAGTTTTGTGTGACTTTGGATCTCGTACTGAGAAGATGCTACAGAACTTGGATGATTTGGAGACGGAGAGGTTGAAAAACAATATGAAAAATGCCCTATTTGATTATTCCCTATACTTGATCAAGAATTCATTTTGCGGTAGTTGGTTTATTCACAGTTCCTTTGTCACCAAAAGCCATGCAGCGATTGGAAGATAACAGTTAAACCCATTAAAAGGTTATATGTTACAATAGTGCTAATGCTGTGGGTCTTGATGCTTTGAGGAAGGAACTCAAACTTAAAGAAGATGACAATGCAGATAATTTTATAGATATGAGAAGTGAACAATTTAAAGAACAAAACATTGGTTTTCAAGGAGAAAAAAAACAACATTAACGAACACTCATCTTGATCAATTTACTGACTTTATAAACCGAAATATCAATGCGTGATACTTTGAACAAAAGAAAAATTGTAAAAACATTAAAAAAAAAAAAAAACAAAAATAAAGTTGAGATATTGTCAGAAGTCATTCTTTTATGAATACATACTTTGTGTACAATATATTTTAACAATAAGCTAGAATTAAATAGTAACAAAAGTCTGAGAACTAAAAAATGCCTATAGAATAAGTCTTTTCTCAGTATGGACTTTTCAAAAAGGTCAGGTAGAGAGCAATTTTTCAGCTGTTTGAAGGAAGTATTAAAAAGAAAAGTGAAAGTCCTTTGAAATCAAAATACAAAACAACATATGATACCATCAAGTCAAAATTACTTTTCACGTAGCCCTTTTATAAAAAAACCTTTAAACAAATTACAAAACTATGGAAGTAACAAAAATAACTGAGTTCAATAATAAAAAAAAAATGATCTTCCCTTAGCCTGTTTCTAGCATCTACAAATTAATTATGGAAAACATTCATCAACGATATTCGATAAGATTTTCTTTATATACATGCTCATTACAAAACAAGTAACTGGAGGCCTATGCATACAAAAAAAAAATATCTTTCTTGGTCATACTTACGTAAACAAATTTTCAAGGGCAGTTTTGAAATGTATTTCGGTATAACTAACCACGACATTTAAACTTGGCTCTGGAATCAAAATGTGGCTGCAATACTGTGTACCAAGATTTAATTCTAATTACAAATCAACTAAATCATATCATTAAATAATTAGAAGTTAATTTTTTACTATAAGAGCACGTGCACTTTATTTAATGTATCCGAAACAATTGGCTAACAGAAATAATGGGTGAAATACAATTTCTTCACTAAGGGCAAACATAAATGGCCAGATGGAACGATCTTAAAGAATCATATAAATTTGAAGCTCACAGCCTCGTTAAACTTTCTAAGTTGAACAAGACTGTGTATCTATTAACCCAAAGCCAATCGAGCGACAATCAGCCCAAATTTGTTTGCGAGCATTTTATGATGAAACACTTACTGCTTTTAAAACTCATCCTGGCATTGTCCAAAATAATTTAACAGGAACTAATTTGTTTTTGGAAAAAATAATTACCTATTGTCAATGTCATATCACAAGGTGTTGATATTCTGTTTAAAGATCATTTTAAAGATGCCATACGTTCGGTAGATAATCACAGTCTCATTTTTTTATTCGAAATGCCAAGTTTTTCTGGACATATGACACCCCATAAAAATCGAGTAAAGCAGTTCACTAAAGACACTGCAAAAATGATTTCTCGAAATTTTAGGGCATTAATTGATCTTTCTCGTTATCTTATTTCTACTGATGTTGATTATGTTATACTTGGCTGGTGTACAACCGATCTATTTCCAAATATTTTTGGTAAGTTATACCAAGGTTCTGGTGGTACATATATTGATGCAAAAACTGTGGCTGAAAAAATTGTTCAACATGCCAAGCTTTTTTTAAAAATTAGCTTGCCACCTGTCTTGTGTATTTTACAGACCAGAATGATTTTGTGCAAATCTGATGGTATTTTGAAATATTTTATAGTCAACTAATTATATTCTAAATTTAAACAGAGGTGTGATTTGGCAATAATAATAATTGAGAGATGATTTTGTTGCCACCTGTATGAAAACTAATTTCCAAACCAGGTTAGCAATTTACAGACCAGAGACGAAATAAAGATTAAGCTTCCGCACTTGGTTTTTTAATTAAAATCTAACCAATGGTTGTGTTAGCTGGGTTCACACACATATAATATTTGAAAAAGAAAAGATTTGTCTGCTTTTTAAAATACATTTCCTATTATTAACTTGTCTTTACTGAAACCCTTCACAACTGCCTAGAATAATATGAAATCCAAAAATCCAAAACTTTCTCTGGGGAAAACCAATGAGTGAAGTAAAAGTTTTTTATTTTCTGACATATACAAGAAGAATAACTAAGAAATATTACAACAATAAGGTTTGTATATAACTAAGATCGTAAAAGTAATAAATATAAATAAGTTCAGTATTATAAATTGTTGGTGGTACTCCACAAGATAAAATCTACAAGAGGCTATGAAAAGTCTATGATTTAAGTTTTTTTTGTTTTCAAAACAACTATGAGGGCAGACTAAAAATTTTCAAAAATGAATACTTCTCCTAAAATATATGCATAGCAAAAACGATTGGCTAGGATGGAACAAGTAGTAATATAATTTTTACAAAATAAATGTTTTAATATGAAGAATTTACTGGAAATAATATCAGAATAAATAATGTCAACATTATGTTAAAACCTGACTATTAAAGCATCACCTTGACGGAATATAAAAAATTTTAGCACGAAAATTAAAAATTGTTAAATCATAGTAGCTCGCACCTCGCTGCTAAAAAAAATTGTTTAATTTTTTTCTCAAAGAAGATACAAACTTAACATATTTGGACTCTACTGGTGCAATTGTATTCCAGATATGCAGTCCGTTATAACCTAATGTTCTTTTAGCCTTATTTGCTCTGCAATAAGCATGTGAGCCAGGTATCTTAGTGTCAAGGAAAACAAATGCTGAAAGTGTAGAAAAACAAGACGGGTGTTGGCAAAGCATGTTTGACACACACTTTTTAGTGTTAGCAAAAATAAATATTAAACAAAGTTTACAAGTAATCAAAAACAAAAATTTCACACAAGAACACAAACTAGTTAAATTTAGCTGGCAGTCTTTTAAAAAAAAAAAATAATAAAAAATATTAAAATCCGCGTTATTTCTTCAGTATATAATTCTTTCCCATTCTTTTCTATCCTTAAGGTAGTTTCAAAAAAGTGACATCACAATATTGCACATAGCATATGTAAAGCCCTGGATTGTCTGGCTTTTGATGACTGAACCCCTTCAATGAATAAATATCATATAATAATTTCAACTTTCATCACCCAAACTTTTAAGAATGGTATCCTCATCATGTCGCAACCATTGTTCCATACCGTAATTGAGTGTATTGTTTGATATCAGGTCAGAAAATCGTTCTGTCATACGACATCATTGTTTCATATAAACTAATATAATCGAATTTTAAATCAATATCAAATATTATTACTAAATCAATATTAAATCAAGCGAAACCTGTTGACGAAAAAAAAATGAAAATATTCATCAAAATAGTATTGTGAATTTTTACATCTAAAAGAAGATGCCCTGTTCTTTCTATAAAGTAAAAGTTTAGTGATGTTTGTGTGAAAAAAGCTTCATATATCTCAATAACATCAATATATCTACGTTAAAAATATATGTAAAGGAAGAAGAACCATGTATAATCAATTTAATGAGGATATAAAGTCTATATAAATATGTAAAACGTTATAACATTGAGTTTATTATCGTATATATATA
>JAUZNK010026731.1:0-15376 GCA_035046665.1 Euphysa ruthae
AGTTCCACTGGTGCTACCCAGTGATCCTAAGCCAATGATGAACCTACAAAAATATATAAGTAAAAAACTTTAAAAATGCTACATTGGGGTGTAATCACTCGCATTGTAGGATATGAAGCAGGCTGATCTTTGGTATCAAATCTAACAAGGAGGAACTTGTTCTTATGTCTACATTTCGAAACTACTTCGCTTCTTTTATTTTTATTTTATTTATTTTTATTTTTTTAGGAAAATGTAACTTGAGAAAGTTAATTAAACACGTCTGTTTCAAAGCACTTTTTTAATCGAGCACAATTCTCCATTGTTCAACTTGAAGATTCTAGCCAGTACTTAAAACTTTTGAAGATCTGGAAATTGGTTACTGAATCCAAAAATGCAAAATGGCTGAAATTAAGCAAAACTTTTACAATGGCATCTGTCTTTTAAGAAGTCGTCAACAAAGCTTGTCTATTTCTTACATTCTTTACTTTCCATCATCTCGCCCATGAGATTAGCGGCACCAGTGATAAAATTATAACCATCTGGCCGGTGTTAGCATTTTCCGGATCTATATGGTTTTAAAACTTCTTTATATCTGAATAACGTGTGTATTTTATGAGTTCTTTCCCCTATTTCTGTTTTAATGGCATACAGTTCATTTCTGTTTAAAAACAAAATTTTCATGGCATTAAGACATTCTAAAATAAATAGCACAAAACAGGCATTCTAAAAAAAATAGCACAAAACAGGTATTATAAAACAAATAACACAAATTAGGCAATCTAAAATTAATAGCACAAAACAGGTATTCTAAAACAAATAATAAAAAACAGGTATTCTAAAATGCATAGTACAAAGCAGGTATTCTAAAAAAATAGCATAAAAAAACAGGTAGCACAAATTAGGTAATCTTAAACAAATAGCACAAAACAGGTAGTCTAAAACAAATAGTAAAACATAGGTATTCTAAAATACATCGTACAAAGCAGGTATTTGAAAACAAAGAGCACAAAACAGGAATTTTATAACAAATAACAAAAAACAGGTGTTCTAAAACAAATAGCATAAAACAGCGATTCTAAAAAATTAGTACAAAAAAACAGGCAGCACAAATTAGGCAATCTTAAATAAATAGCACAAAACAGGTATTCTAAAACAAGTTGCACAAAATAGATATTCTGAAACAAATGGCACAAAACAGGCATTCTAAAAAAATGACACAAAATGACAGACTTTGCTATCAAGGAGTGTTTTCATTGGCATCACATCAAGGAGTGTTATATCTCTTAAAGTTTCTCAGATAATCTAAAAACAATATATTTATCATGTCAAAGAAGTTAATGTACTCTGCAATTAAGTCAAATAAAAGACTTTAGATTTGATTTGGATATTGTAAATCCTTATTTGGATATTGTATATCTGAAGATCGCAATGCTTCACTATAAGGAAAACCATGGCTCGACTAATTGCCGTCATAATATGACTCCACAATATTATTAAAATAATGATGACTAAATTATACGACGTGAAGAATTGATATTCAATGTATTTATCTATTAAGTTAATTTGGAAAACATCAAAATACCATAATCAATTGACCCTAGAAAATTTTTGTTTTAAAATATTTGAGATCTTACCTTTGTCTTTTATTATAACTGCTGATGCAGTTCATGACGCTTATAGCAAAATAAATGAGCATGTATGAATGAATACCTATGTTTATAAAATTTCGTTTAGCTAAGTTTTTTATACTAAGTGTTTATATGTATTATTATTATTGGAACAACATCTATGTTTTTTTCGCGAACTGTAGTTTCTCTAATAAATTTTGTTAACTTCTTCGCTTTCCAACTTCCAAGGCGTTTAAGACACCATGTTTTATACAAAGATAAGGACTATAAATATAAACTGGTCCACCATGATTGGGGAAAGAGGAATATTTTTAATATCAAACCCTTTAAAACTACGTTTCTCGCTATTTTGAGAACATAAGAAAAATAAATTTCAAAACCGAAATGTTGTAATAACGTGCAGATAAGACCTAATTTCGGACTTCAGAAATGTTTTTTAAAGCCTTTGATAATTGGTTACACTAAAATTGATTCTTATTATACAAAATCTTCATTACTTTATTTAAATTATTTGATAAGATATTTGACATTTGATATTTGACATTTGAAAATTTTTTTGAAACTTCGCATAATGATACAAAAATTCCAAAATCAACAACAATTTGATATTCTACTATTTCTTTAAATCTTGTTGAGTGAATTTACCACGTACAATTTCCTTTCATCAAAATTTGCTACAAATTCCTCTTCAAATAATAATTAAATCTATTTTGTCGGTAAGCTCCTTATAAATGTAATTGATGTTGCAGCCACTGGAGAAGGGGTGCTCTGGTGTTGCACTTGTTGATGGATTCACTAATATAAGTTACAGAGTGAAATGATATCAGGAATCAGCAGTCATTTTTTTCTCGTTATCTAGACGTTCTGGTAGGTCATCAAATATTTGCTTGAATAGAGGGAACTCCAATACAAATGAAAAACATTAATTTCGCCTGAGTACAGAAACTTCATTTGTTCAAAACAATCTTTGAATCAAAATTTCTTCTAAGTTTGCTTAAATCTTAAACCTCTGCTGGCTGAATCATTCTTTGATGGCAGTAATGTATGGTATAAGGCATTGAAATTATGAAGCGGAATTGCTCTTCAACAGTTACGAGATGATATTATTGACTGGGTGATTCTTGCCAATCTAAATGTGTGCTGTAAAATGGAGTATTAAAAGAATTTCTTTTTTCTCTTCAATGTGGTTTTTTCTACGAGGAGGTTTTCTTGAAATCAATATTTGATGAGTACGTATTTTTACCCTACGTTCCCATGAAAGTACATGTGAGAATGTTGGCATTCTGACATGTACTTTTTATTGAAAGGCTAAGAGAATGTGCATGACAGTGAGTCGGGGAAACTTTTGTTTCGTCTTTGATTATTGTTGAAGCGACTCCTGAATTTTTACCGAGCATTTTACTTGTCTTATCATACGCTTGTTTTTATTTTTTATTTAAAGTATAGTACGATAGGTTGATAAACACTGTGCTATTTGTTTTCTTGCACCTTTTACTTCTCTTTATAAAGTAGAAAAAAACATTTAAAATATTGTAAAAAAATGATCTTTTATATCAAAATTAACTTTATGTTGCAAAGATAAATTTATTTCTGCACGGTGCACGTATCTTTAGCAACGATGTTTCGTAGAGCCGATCAACAGCCCATGCGTTATTTTTGATAGATATTTATTTTTAAAAACGGACACACAGCTAGAACTAAACTAACATAACATTATACTGATTGTGTAGTTAAATGGGCACCAAATTCTAGAGCATAAATCTAGTGACTGGGGTGGTTATAGTTATATTGTATTTATTTTCATCAAAACTTATCCCCTTAAACTGCAAACTTTTTATAGTTTATAATCATTTATTTTCATCATTCTTTATCATTTCTATGGTGCGAATTATTTATCTAGGTTGTTTCACCTTAAAATCATGCTCATGTGTCTTCACCATCTCTGCAAATTCTTGTAGAGGTTGGGTTAAAAAGAGCCGATGGTATAGGCTTTTTGTTTTTTTGCTAACGATTTTCGCTACATATCCAAGCCATGCTTATTCATTAAAAGCCGTAAATTCCTGTAAAACATGCCGATCTACCTAGAGCTTTAAAAAGATCCCTTTGTTGTTCTTATTTTAAAAATGTGCTCAACAAAAATCCACTTTGCTTTATCCCAGAGTAGATAAATGCCTTTAACGCACTTAAAAACTAATAAAAACAGATAAATTTACAAGAAATAAGAGAAACGGGTCGTGCAGTTAAAAACTTCAATACTTTGTTGAAACTTCTGGATAGACAGTGTGATCATTGCAAGAATTTCGGACTTGGTTCACATATAAAGAGAAGTAAAAGGTGCAAGCAAACAAATAACACAGTGCTTATCAACCCATCGTCATAGAGCAATACATAGCTACTTTACGAAAATAAACAAGAGGATGCTAATTAGATGCAATAATTTGATTCATCGTTCCAAAAGGCATGAATCAGCTTATTTTATTGAAACTGTAAGATAAACATAAAATTATGATTTTTTTCTCATTTACCTTTCTAAACTTATGAGAATCTTTCCCTCGTGTAGAGTAAAGAAGCCTTCTAATAAGGTTGACCATTGAATTATTAAAGCTCCTACCAGAAAGGAATGTACCAACATTCCACGACTATATCTTCTTAAAAATGTCATAATCAATCCAAATCCGAGGAACGCAATAACGTGCATGTTTTGAAATACTAAACAAAAGGTATCTTACGTTTGCAAACTTATTATAAATTATGCCAGACCTGACATTTAGAAAAAAAAGTAATCTAGTACTTTTAGGTAGCTAATAACTATACCCTACTTATAATTTTTTCAAAAATCCTTATAACCTGCTCCCTATTCACTGCCAAGTCAACTCCGTTTCTTTATTAAAAAAAAACCATTTAGAAACGAGTATTAAAACATTTACTCAATGTACATATTCGTTCTTTTATTGTGAATTTTTAACTGTTTTTTTTTTTTCGTTAAAATTTAATCAACAAGTGTCCGATTTTTACACCAATGTTTATTTCAAATTTAAGAGCTACGGAAACTTCCTCAAATTGAAGTTTAATTATTTTATAAACTTCTCAAACCCTCTCCTACAGTTTTTACTTAAATTATACCTGGTAGCAGCGAGTCTCTCTGTTTGCCAACATAGTTTGAAACATCCACTGGATCACCATAATCAACAAAAACAACAAAGAATATTAATAAAATCACTTGAAATAACAGTAAGACACTACCAAATTTTACCTTAGTCATTTTAAAAATTTATTTTTATTTATTGATAACAGTTTTATTGACAACAAAAAGTTGCTATTTTATATTTCAGTGTTATTAAAAGGTTATACTGCTTATATGTAAGCTTTTATAAAATATATTTAAAAAGGTATGTAATTTTTAACGGTTGATTGATGGCTTTGACTCAAGGCTTAGTAACATGTTTTTCATTGGATAAAAAGAAGTTGTTTATATTTTCACCGAATTTCAATTAATAATATTCTATTGTGTTACTTATTCCCTTATTCTTTAAAGAATTTTACGTCATATTCATGAAGGCCGTATCAATCAATCAATTAATCAATCAATCAATCAATATATTTTATTTATCATTGGTCAAATTACACAACGAGAAGTTATATAGTATATTAATAATCGAAAAACTATTTACAAATACAACAAGTACATCTAGAAAACTCTTTTTTCTTAACTAATTTTTTAAAACAAGAAATAAAGCGAGCATTTCATGTATCAATCTCATCTATTTTACTTACCATCAGAACCCTTTTTATTCGGACTGGTTCAGAATTTTGTTTACATTGTACTTGCATTCCAGTTATGAATTTAGATGCAACTCTGAATTTTACTTGACCATAATAAAACATCTAAGAACTTGTCAAGTTATGAATTTAATTATAAAAATACTAAAAATTTATGACGACTAATCAAAAATTGTGGTCCAATGCCCACATAAGAAAAAAATAATTTACTTTATACCTTTCATCCCTAGAGATTTATTTATTAAATTATTAATCTACCAACGGACACCTATTCAACAAGTAGCAATAAATGAAAAATATAAACAATGTGTTTGAGTTATTCATTCAAAAAAGAATCGCCATAATGAAATTATTGTTTCCAGTTTATATCAATTTAATACGAAGAACTTACATTCCAAGGCATTTGAACTAATCAGAGGGGGCTGAGAAACGTTATCTACCTGCAGGTATTAAAAAACTCGATAGCGTGTGCACGTCATCGAGAACAATTTGTATAGGTTAGTGAATTAGCGTGTCATCATGTCCGTCATCGAAAACAATTCGTGTAGGTCAATGAATTAGCGTGTCATCTTTTGATCTGGTTAGAATCATAACTGTCTTAGATCACTTTGAGAAGTTTACAAAGCCTTTTGAAATACTCAATTTGAGAAGGTTACACAGCGTTTTGAAATACTCAATTTGAGAAGGTTACACAGCTTTTTGAAATACTTAATTTGATAAGGTTACACAGCTTTTTGAAACACTTAATTTGAGTAGGTTACACAGCTTTTTGAAATATTCAATTTGAGAAGGTTACACAGCGTTTTGAAATACTTAATTTGAGAGCATTACACAGTTTTTTGAAATACACTATTTGAGAAAGTTACACAGAATTTTGAAATACTTAATTTAAGAATGTTGCACAGCATTTTGAATTACTTAATTTGAGATGGTTCCACAGCTTTTTGAAATGCTCAATTTGAGAAGGTTACACAGCGTTTTGAAATACTCAATTTGATAAGGCTACACATTGTTTTGAAATACTTAATTTGAGAAAGTTACACAGCTTTTTGAGTACTCAATTTGAGAAGGTTACACGATATTTTGAAATACTCAGTTTGAGAAGGTTATACAGTGTTGTGAAATACTTAATTTGAGAAAGTTAGGCAGCGTTTTAAAATACTCAATTTGAGAAAGTTACACAGTGTTTTTGAAATATCAATTCGGGAAGGTTAAAACACGTCTTAAAATACTCAATTTGATAAGGCTACACAGTGTTTAGAAATACTTAATTTGAGAAGGTTAAACAGCGTTTTGAATACTCAATTTGAGAAGGTTACGCTGTGTTTTAAAATACTCAATTTGAGAAGGTTACACACCGTTTTTAAATACTAAATTTGAGAAGGTTATACAGCGTTTTTAAATACTTAATTTGAGAAAGTCACACAGCGTTTTAAAATACTCAATTTGAGATGGATACACAATGTTTTGAAATATTCAATTTGATAAGGATACACATTGTTTTGAAATACTTAATTTGAGAAGGTTACACAGCTTTTTGAAATAATCAATTTGAGAAGGTTACACAGCGTTTTGAATACTCAATTTGAAAAGGGTACACGATGTTTTGAAATACTCAGTTTGAGAATGTTATACAGTGTTCTGAAATACTTAATTTGAGAAAGTTACACAGCGTTTTAAACTACCGAATTTGAGAAAATTACACAGTGTTTTTGAAATATTAATTTGGGAAGGTTAAACAACGTTTTGAATGCTCAATTTGAGAAGGTTACACTGCGTTTTGAAATACTCAATTTGAGAAGGTTGCACATTGTTTATGCAGGGTACAAAAATATTACAGCTTTATGTATATATAAAAACTTATCTTAATCTATACATTATATTTTTTTAAAAAAATTTTCTAAAGTTTCTAAAAATTTTGGGTTGTAAACTGAATGGACTTAAATTTTTATATATCAAGGTCATCTAAAAAAATTTCTACAGCTTCAAAAAGTTAAAATTAAACGTGCGCCGGATTTCACACTCTAAGGTCAATAGACATCTGTTTTATTAACATGCCACTATAACATCATTAGAAATCTGAAGTATTAACATGTTACTATAAGATCATTAGACATTTGACGTACATGTCACTATATGATCATTACACATCTGTCGTATTAACATGTCACTATAAGATAATTATACATCTGACGTATTAACATGTCACTATAAGATCATTAGACATCTGACGTATTAACATGTCACTATAAGTCAAGCCCCTTTTTTAAGGAAGCTATTAGCAAAATACAATACACTTAAGTACTGCTAAGTACCGCTAAGTACCGCTAATTAAGTACTGCTTTTACTTGTCACCTGTGGATTATCAGTTCTCTTTGGATCTTTGAATGGTTAGATTCTTGGCTTTTTACAAAATTGGATCAGAAAATCTCTGATTTTGATAGTGAAATATTTGAATAAGTGAATCGTTGGATCATTAGACCTTTTGATTATTGGAACGTTAGATTATTGATTCTTTTGATTACTGAACATTTAGATCTTTTGATGATTGTATATTTAGATTATGGCTTCTTTTGTTTATTGAACATTTAAATCTTTTGAATAATGGATATTTTGATAAGTGGATGTTTCCGTAGTGGATTTTTGGATCCTTCAATTTTCGGAGTGGTGGATTTTTGTCCAGTCTTTGGGTTATTAGATAGTTAAGGTAAAATGATCTTCT
This sequence comes from Euphysa ruthae, assembly GCA_035046665.1. Lineage (NCBI taxonomy): Eukaryota > Metazoa > Cnidaria > Hydrozoa > Anthoathecata > Corymorphidae > Euphysa > Euphysa ruthae. The sequence goes on from JAUZNK010026731.1 coordinate 8,113, forward strand.
TTCGGAACAGTCGATATATGAATCAATTGATACCTTGTTATTTAGTTTTTCGCAATTTTTGACCAGTACATCTTTGAACGAGTTGGATATTTGGATTGCTGAATCATTGTTAAAATTTATTTCTTATTTGTCAGAATTGCAATTAATGATGAATCAAAGGGTCATAAAATCAATTGATAAGTGGATCTTCAAGCAGGTGATTATGATAGAAATTGGTTATATCGGAAATAGGGTTTATAGGAAATAGGTTATATAGGAAAAATTTTATCGAGGAAATAGGTTATAAAGGAAATAGATTATATAGGAAAAAGGTTTGATAGCAAATATGGTGTATAGAAAATAATTATATAGGAAGTAGGTGGTTATATAAGAAATAAGTTATATAGGAAATAGGTTATATAGGAAATAGGTTACACAGGAATTAGGTTATATCGTATTATATAGATATAAGGTACTAGTAGATCATTAAAATCTAAATAACTTGAAAAGACGAGAAGGAAACCATTGATTAAACTTTTTGTTACACTGGCACATTCTTTTCGATCAAAACTATATTGATGAAAAAATTGTATAAAATAAATTAAATTTGTTGAAGAGTTATTCTATTCTATCTGATATCACTTGGAAAAGATGACAGTTATTTTACCTCCGTTAAAATTGTATTGATATAGTTTCTGAAATAACAAACTGATTCAATCGAATTGCAAAATTAAAATCGCACATAAATAAATTATGATGTATTAAAGTTTAACATGAAAAAAATACACTTTGTGGTTAAATTATATTGATGGTGATATTATTTCTGATTTCAATTGAGGATTGTGTTTGGAATGTTTTCATCGCAATAGTTCCAAACCGTATAAACCTATAGTAAATATTTAATTCATCAGATATAACATAAAGGAAATTTGCCCTTGGTACTAGAAGGTGGGAGCGGAAAAATTCAAAGTCGTTTTAAGAGCCGTGTTTTATGAACACGTTTTCATTGCACTAGTAGTCCATGAGATGAAATCCGTTTCATAACCTTTTTGGTGACATGGTTTTCTGTATATATCAAAAGTTAGATGTTAGCAAGGTCAGTTTTGGGACTATCGGTCACAATAGTGCCTTAAGTCTCAAAATTTAGATACTGGTAAAATAGACCTCACTTCAACTCCTTGTATTTTTTTTTACTCTCTCTAATATACATCCAGACTTTGTGATTATACTTGCTACATGTGTTATAATACTGTAAATTCCAAAAATTCAAAAAATATATATATTTTCAGTGGGTAAGTTTGACTAATTTTTGCAAAAAATGGCAAAAATAAGTAAAATATCTCGTTTTTTAAAAAAGAAATTGTGATAAAAGTGCAAAAAGTAATTTTAACCAAGATATTTAAACGTAATCAAACAAATATGAAAGCCCAGAATTTAAATATATACTTAATATAAGCTTTCTGGGGGGAAAGTTGATCAATTTTGCAAAAATATTCGTTTTTTAACAATTTACTAAATATAATATTTTTGGACAAAAATGTTCAATATAAAGCTAAATAGCTACTACAAAACTAATGTAAACTACAAAAAGTACTGAACAAATAGGTTTTTTTTTTATTACAATAGATATTCTTATTAACGAAATTTGTTTTAAAAGCAAAGAAAATATTATTCAAAATCAAAGTCAATGAAATCTTTATTGTCATCTTCGTCACTTTCAACTTCATTCACATCAAACTGATGAGATTGGTTATCAAATGATTTGCAGGTGCACGAATCCGTACAAAGTAGTTCAATTTCTCTACATGGACACTGGTCTGCACAGCTTCGACAATTGCATGGTATCAGTTCTAGTACCTAAAAATCAAATACACGTTGCTATTTTTAAGAAATATTCCATTAGTAATCATTTTAATTGTTTCTTAAGAAATCAGACGCCTCACAACTGTGAATCTACCTACCCAATAAACTTTTACGTTGTCTTATGGGAAAATTTTTTTCTTTTTCGTTTTTCCTTTTAACTATGTTTGTTATCAATATTAGTTTACTCAAGGAAGGTAGTTTAAACTTGCTTGGTTTACCCTTGTGAAATATAATGCTGATATATTAATGTGACTATGACTTTTTTTACCTAATATCCAGATTTCAGCCTAGGGATGTTTCTATACGTTTTTCTTAAGATTTTAAGAATCTGAACATCATGTTTCTTATTTAAAACTAATGAAAAAAATGATAAGTTTGCTATAATGATATAAGATTGTTTATTTAAGTATCTAAAAATTAAACTCCTTTATACCTCTTCAGGAGCAGGACTGCAAGTCATCCATTGAATGTCAATTTTTTCATCTGTTATAACTCACCAATGGCCAATGGGATCTGCAACATTCATAACGCGTTGAAGTGATGATCACCATACATAAATTTGGTTATTGGCACTTCTCACATGTTGCTTTAGCGCATTCAAGCAATCGTAATGTTTTCTGCAGAAGCATTTTTTTTTCTTCCCATACATATGACATGTCAAAGTATCCATTACACTTAATGTTTCATCTGAAAGAACCAATGAGGTTCAATGGTTCGAAAATGCTTTTTTATAGACATCGCTTGATCCAAGAATTGCAAGTGGTTTGTTTTTATCTCGACGACGAAAAGCACTCACACTGTCACACCCAGTGAAAGCATGGAGTCCAAGTAAAGCTTTCATAAATTCAGCACAAGTTTCATCAGTTTTATTAAATATCTCATTACCGTGCAAAGAAATAGCATTTAAATCGATGATTCGTCTCTTATCTTTCGTTCCTGTCACAAAACATAGCCGCATCAATCTCATGTAGATTAACCAATGCAATTAACAATACGTCTGTATCAGGAATTGCCTCTTGTGACATACAAAATCTTCCTCCCAATTATGTTTCCTAATCCTTTCCGCTCATCAACCAAGAAGTTGTTTAGCATATTTTTGAAAGAACCTGATGATAATAGATCGAATGATTAACTTGAGCTGAGCAAATAATTCTTTTCAAGATAATTGATCCAGTTGATCTTCGCGCTCTTTCTACAACTTTGATGAAGTTTTCTTTATAGACATCATAGACAATATCTACTCGTGTAGCTGTTCCAGAACTTCCAATAATGTACGATAACAAGGAATATGCAATGAAGGTGTGATCGTCTGTAAGTGCTGTTAACGGTTCAAGATTGCGCTCTAAAGTTTGAATCAATGATGATTTTTGGGCTTTCCTCAATGTATCTGTAGGTTCAGCAATAGAAAGTGGTTAGTGCATCAATGAGTAGACCAACAGCTTTTTTTAGGTCAAATGGATCTTTTTGAGATATAATGGCCACTTTTGAAAACAAATCTTTACTGTTAGCAATGGTGACTTCTTTAGCTTTAGTTTTGATATATTTTTTTTAGTTTAAAGTTTCAAATGTTTAGAGTTTTTGCTTCGTCAAGGTATCAAAAAAATATTTCGTTCCTTATTGAACTTGTTCATTGCAGTTTTTCATTTCTCTTCTGCTTCCAATATATCATTAACACAACTTTGCTCAACAATAATATTACTCGATATTGAAAGTAGCTTTTCATTACTGAAGGGATAAATGTATTTTTCTTGGAGCACTGATATCTTGAACATCTCATTCATCATTTTTCAGTTTCCCGCCATTTAATTTCATAAGTTTCATAAATAGCTTGGTCGAAAACGCAAGCAATTGTTTTGACCCCAAAAGATTCTGTGATGGTAAGTGCTCTGCAAAGTACCTTAAAGAGACAAAATCAGTTATTATAGCCAACGATAGCTATCTCGAACGCCTGTTTACAAGAACTTACACTATCGTAAACTTTTTTATCACTTAAATGGATGTTTGAGATAAGGAGCATTGACTGTAAGTCTCTTTTTCCTAATTTTTATCATTTTTTACCACCTGGAGTTTTGCTCCGGAGGTAGGGATTCCAAAAAAATTTTGCTCCAATCGGTGGATCCCTATCCGCCAAGAAGCGGGGTTGGATGGGTACATAGAAGAATTGAACCGTGCATTACTGCTATTAAGGAAAAAAGATATTCTGTACACGTCAAACACTTAATACAACTATTAAAGGTTATAAACAATTTAAATATTTCTGACACCTACTCAGTATAAATACGTTTCAGTAAATTAAATTTCATGTTTATTACATCTTATTTCATCATTAGTCAGACAAATCAAAATTACATATACGTGATACATAGTAGATTTTTCCGTCGCTGGATTATCGATAAAGTCTAGATAGTGCACTGATGATTTGATGGCTGGAATGCCTTCAAGAATCTTTACATAAAAACCAGTCCAACTAGGATTTCTTAAAGGGTAGATATTTTATTGAGCTAAGTTTGTAATGGCTTAAAGGATCTCCTTCTCGATTCAGACACCAAAATGTTGCATTGTTCTATATGTGGCGACAAAGCTGATTCTTGCACAATAAGGCTATTGATTTTGTGAGTTGTTACTGCCAAAAAAATAACAATAAGAGTAATAAGTAATAGTGTAATTTAGAAAGTCAGTAAATCGGAAACTAGTACGATATTAGTACGATGTGTGCCTATGCTAACCTATATAGTATAACTTTGTGTATCTATCATATGGGCTATGAAAGATACAACCAACCGAGTAATAATAGTCAGAAAATTACCCAATTTTCAGACACATACAGTAGACCCGCCTAATATCACACGGGTTTGAATATAAAACTCAAAGATTTCCTGGGCCAATAGGGCCGAATCATGTAGTCATCACCTAAAGTTTATGTACAATCCAAACCATAGTATCACGTAGTGATGAGATTGCTAAATATGATGCGAAGAGCAAATCAGAATTGGGTGCCAATTGTTGGGACGACATATATCCGGAATTATGAAGAGAATAAAGACAAATTGAGACTTTTCACTAAAGTAGGGTTTTACCCCCCTTATTATTAGCAGACAAAGAGTAGTATTGCAAGATTCTTACCTGATAATGTTTCTTCATTCCTATCAATATCATCTGCTACATAGTCAGTGAAAGCATTCTTGCGAAACTCAGTTGGTAAAATAACGGAATTTTTGACTGTTGTTCAAGGATTCGATACGCATTCTTTGTTTGTCTCCATAAGCATAGTATAAGAAATACCGTGTCCAAATTTGTTAACAGTGTTTATAACATCAATGTTATTAGTTAGTCTTTTTGTTAACGTAGGTAGAAGGATAGATTTTGGTGTTTCTATACGTCCATTTTTAATAGCATATAATAAGTCATGAACTATAGACTGCTTTACAATTGTTTTCCTTGTACTTACACGACCATTAACCATTGTCACATAGAACCAACTCTAAAAATAAATTAAGGGAGTCAGGGATGTGAAATTGTCCAGGAAGTAAATAAATTGGTTGCGGGGGTCAGGGAATAGTTTCTTTCACACTTCGTACTTCCTTTTTTCGAATTCTTGAGTCATCGTCGCTATATTGATTCAATTTGAGAGTTAATTCTTCCATTCTTCTGGTAGCAGTTATCAAGTCCACAGCAACCTTGTCATATTTATAGTTTTTAGGATAAAAGTACAAAGTTCCGCCCACGTTAACAAACATCAAATCTTTAAATGTATTTTCTATTTTGTGTTTTAAATTCACCCTTGTTTGTAAGCTCATGTCCAGTCCCTGCTTGATAAATTCTCCTTTAATAATTTCAACGGCTTAAGAAAACTTTACTACTTCCGGCTTATTTTGCAGGTGAAACCAAGAATTACCGAATATCTTAAGTGCTGTTTTTTTCGAAATTTTGTTAAGTCATTCGTTTTGCAGTAATTTTATCATCATTGCTGTCTTTTACATATATCTTATGGCAGATTTGTGGTACTGCGCTTCTGAAGCTATGGGATCGACTATAGATAATATTGTGCTGTCGTTCTTTTCACTGCTACTGTCATAATTGTTTTTTAGAGTCAATGCAGAGAGTCAGTGGTTCATTTGATTGTGTAACCTTGAATTTCTTAACTACTTTATCACAAAAGAGAAATCTTACAGGAAATATGGGACATCAATTTGCAATACGTTTCTGTTTCTCATTTGTTGTATCAAAGTTAAGTTTTTGGTTTTGAATTTGTGATTGGATTTCTTGTACCTGCTTTTTTAATATATCTAAGTCACTTTTCAAATTAAATATCTGCTAACACTTTCGGTGATACTGCAGTGATTTAGAATCGTCTGTTTTAGCGAGTGAATGATCTCTGATAATTGCAGCTTGCTTTATAGTGTGCCATGTTGACTCTTTCTGACAAAGTACCAATTCATTAGAGGCATCAGAACAATGGATACCACATATTTCCTAAAAAAATCGCAATTGTAACATCATTATACATGGACTAAAGAATTACCTTAACCATATTTTTCTTTTAAAATTGTTCTTACAATACAAAATGCGTGTGTTTTAAAGATTATCAAATTTTAATTAAAAAGTTACTTATACAATCTCATTTGCTGGGCCAGGTGATTCGTGTGACATTTTTTATTGTTTCAATATCTAAACGTAAAAATATCTAGTTCAATGTAGACAATGTAAATTATAAGTATAGAATATATAAACAAAAACTATACTTGTTTATATTCTCTTACTAGGAACTAATCAGCATAATATTGTGTGGCTTTGAAAAAAAATCGTGTAAGAAGACCAATTATTTCCAAAGTTATGACATAAAACATAACTCAAAGTTCCTCTGATAAATAAGCTTAGATTATGTATTGCTCAAAAGATCATCAAAATGCATAAATGAATCATTCATTATTATCCGTAGAGCGTGTTAATGAGTTAAAATTTATAATGTTGTTTGCAGTTTTAATACAGAGCATTCAAATCAAGGTAGAATAGTTGAAAATCTAAATAAACTAATTTCTAAGTTGTGTGGCTTTATATGGCTAAATTGCCTCGAACTCAATGGAATGCTTTTGACTGCTGACTTAGAGATTTACGCGATGCTTTGCCAAGAAGGGAATAGTTTAATTCCTTTTCATTACCTGTCTCAAGTAGTTTTGCTGTGGTGGTATTTTGAATAGAATGATAATATAGTATTATGCCTATAGTTGGAATACTACGGTCACCATTGTTCGAAAGTTGAAAATTAGCAGGGTTAATAAACCTTACTTGCAGGGCTAACAACAATTGTTTAAAAAGCATTGGTTACTTTATCATGCGTAATAAAGCATTGGTTACATTAATTTGCGTATTAAAGCATTGGTATCATTATTATGCGTAATAAAGCATTGGTATAATTATTATG
>JAUZNK010026742.1:0-19574 GCA_035046665.1 Euphysa ruthae
GTGAATGAATTTTTCACAGCTTTTAAATCAGTAAAACGAAACAAAGCGAAAGAAGTTAATAATTTTAATGATAATAGAGTATTTGATGTGTCTTCATCTTTTTATACAGTTGTACGTCCATTTCCCATGCTAGCATGGGTTAGACGGTAAATGAAGAAATTAAATATCCTCTTTTCAAGGTTTTCAAGTCAACTTTAGATCTTTCCCTGAAAGTTTTCACCAATTTTCAAATCTGGAGATTAACAAATTTAGGGACCCAACATATATTTAGAGTTTATAATTTTCTCACTAAAAATAACTTAATCTTTAAGAAGCAATTTGGTTTCCAAGCCAACAGTTCAACAGAGCATGGTCTCATGGAATTGACTGACAAGTCTTTTGGAGCAGTCCTTTATTGACTCTATACTTCTAAAAAGAATTAAGGTTTTTACTATCAATGATTTGAAAGTTACTTAAATCAAAATGAACGATGCGTTTATAATGATGGAATAGCATCCAAGAATCTTAATGTAATCTATGGCGTCCCCCAATGGTCAATTTTAGGCCCTCTTCTTTTTTAGACCTCTGATGCAAATTTAAATGATGCTTTTAAGACAATGAAAAATTGTCCTAAAGGTATCTTATTATGACTGCTTTATTTATGGGCAAGTATGAATTTGAAAGAAAAAAGATCTCCAAATTCCTGGGAAGAAAATCATATTGATTTCGTTATTTCAAAAATTTCTAAGAAACTTTACTTTTGGTTATTACATTGTTATTTGAATTATAGTATTATAGTTGGGGGCAGCGCACACAAAAAAAACTTAGAGCTCAAAAACATTCCTTGCACGTTATTTATTTTCAAGATAAATCCAGCCACACCAATATTAAAGGATTGAATATTTAGGAGGTTACCAGTTTTGTGCTTTATTTTTAAATTTAAAAATAAAACATTCTCTTACTTTTTTAAATCTATTTACGAAATAAAATCTTATTCAAACTATAACATAAGGTCGAATGGTAAACTAGCTGAGCTCTCTGCAGAAAAATATAAACTAGTTTTAGTTTTTTTGTTTGCAGTCCAGCGTTATGGAGTTAAATAGTTTTCTCGAATGTATGCAATATAGAAAATATCTCACTTTTCGTTTTTAAGAAAAAAATTAAGACGAAGATATTAATATTTATTAAGAATATATTACCGGCGTTAAACGTGTTAGATTATTTTTAAATTATACTCGATGACAAGATCAGAGACCTTCTTTAAGTTACTTCTTTTTTAATACACTGTTGCTTATTTGTTATTATTTAAGATTAATTATAAATATAAATATTATTAAATATTATAAATGTTATTATAATTTTTTATGTGTATGAAAAAAGCAATAATAATAGATGATTTTTTTAAAATTTTAAATCAGTTGCTTATTGCAAGGCTAAAAGCTACCATTAGCCTGAAAGGTAAAACAAGAGCTAATGATAAAGTAGATCTTATAAAAACTGAGAAATGTACTGGTTGAAATTAGACTTAAAGTATTGGAGATCAGAATCCGAAAGAAAGAAATCAGAGTTCCACATGCGAACAGTACTTGGGAAGAAACTTGTTTATTAAAAGTTTTAGCAAAATTAAAGGATCTGTACTGTTAAATGTATGAGTGGTGTAGACGAATGTTTTCTCAAAATTTATGTCAATATTGTAACAAATGTATTGAAAGTATTTGAAGTTTTTAACATTAGTTTTATCCCAACTGGGAAAATTGAGTCAACCCTTAGGAATTCATAAAAATTCTAGTTTAACTCCTGGAATACTCAAAGTATAGCATGTTGACCCACACAATTTTACAAAGCATTACTCTCCCTTAAAAGTATCTACCAAACTTTTTGTCCCAGTCTGGATATATAACAAAAAATTTTTCGTAGACTCTGTTAACTGTAAAAGTTTAGTGTTAGTATATGAGCAAAAATACCACAATTGAAGGTTTTTTGACCAATTCACAATAAGGTAATCTACCTTAAATGCTTAAAATTCTTATGTTTGCATGGTAATTGCATAAAATTGTTTTTAACACGTAGAAACCAAGAAAAACTGCTACACACTGATGTCTATACAAAATCAAATAAAATACAATATTGTTATTCCTTATTAGTTATCAAAATTCTCCAGATCTTCGCCTTACATGGCTTCAGAACATGGCTAAAGATCACACTAAATACAATAATTTCACAGAAGCTGGAATGTGCCTGGTTCATTCAGCTGCACTGGTTTCTGAATATCTATCTATGCTTGAAGATAAAAGCTACCTGCCAATTGGATGCATATCTTTTCACAACATATCTACTAATACAATAGAAGAATCCGCAGTGTCTGATGATATCATATCACCTGTAAGTTTTTGCTGCTTTGTCCACAATATTTTTAGGAGTTTGATAGGATTTTGGGAAAAATATGCTATGGAATAATATTATTTAACAAGAAATTGCTATTAATCCAAAAGTGTAGTTCAAGCAAGGGTTTGTCTGATATTAATTTGATTCCATATACGCTTTGTCATAAAAGTTAAAAAAAAGGGTTAAGTGGCGCATACGAATAGATACTCGCTTGATGCTTAAAAAAGACTTCATATTAATATATAAATTAGGTGTTTAACCAATCAAATAAGTTCTCAACTTCGACACATGATCAACGCTTCGTGGACAATAATAAAAAATTGTTTCAAGGAAGTATTAAATACAGATGTTTGTTCAACTCTTTAAGGACGGTATTAAAGACATGCATCCCAGAAACGTTGACCTTTGACACATGAAGGACATTTTAGTGTCTTCAGAGTGTCGGAGATGCATCAAAATTACTGTTTGGGACGCTTATCGGTTTACTAGTGAGGATTATTTTTATAAGTATTTTGAACGCTGTAAAGAAAGTTTGTAGAATACTACTTGCTGTTGCTGTATAAGGTTGTCTCTAATCAACCGCTTTTTTGCACTTCAGTAAATAGGATACGTGGTGAGTATTATTTATTGTTTTATATTTTATCACCATGTGTGTTTGTATTTATTTCATACAGAATATTGACATCATATAAATTTTTACATAAATCAGAATTAATTTTGTGAAATTCAAAAAAATAATATTAAAATCTATACATATTTATTAAATAGTGTTTAGCAGTATTTACACTTTCTTTGTTATTAGAGAAATAATTTAAATAAATAAATAAGAATAATTTAGTAAAATTTATTATTTTTTATTTTATTCAGGGGCTGAAAAATAATAAAAGGTGGTCTAATCGTTTGCTCTGATTTTTTTGTAGGATGAAGAAGGTGTATGCGGTGGAAAATATTTTTCTGAATCTGGGATCGTTGGATTACTTGAACACGCTGTTCACATGTTTAAAAGTGCTCACATGTATGAACTCATTAATGAGGTTGATAAACTGTTGATCCCTATCTTGGAAGCAAGAAGGGATTTCAAAAAGTTACATATGCTACATTTGAGACTTGGTGACGCATACAACAAAGTGTTGCAAATTGTAAGTATTTTGTAACTTTCTATAGGTCATAGAAATCAAGAAAGGTGTGCAAATTCTTGCCACGTCAGGGTTTATGTAACTTTTTTGATGGTCATTAAAATGATTTGCAAACATGTAATTAACAATTAATTAATATAAATATATTTTAATATATTGAGTCAATATTTATTACAAATATCAATTGAAATAAAAAGTACATATTTAGTATTAACAGTATCTTTACTACTTATCTCTCTGATTAAATGGATAGCCTGACTTGTGCAGAAATTGAAGCCGATTTTGGAAAACATGCCAGCCATCTTCCATCCACTTTGAAAAGATAATTACGGCGGTGAACATAATGATTTTTGATATTCACATGTTTTTACTGTTTTTCTTCTAATGAAAGAAATACTAATGGTCAAGGTTTATAAAATTCTAAACCAGTTGAATCCCAAACTGCTCTGGAATATTTTTGATCGAAAGCTTACTCCTTATGATCTTCGTACTTCATATCTTGTTAAACTTCCAGTTGCTCACACTGTTACTTATGGCACTAATTCCCTGCAATTTAAAGCTAGTTTACTGTGGAACATCTTTCCAGATAATATTAAAAACAGTGCAAGTGTTCCCATATTTAAACAGAAGCTAAAACTCAGGAAAGGGAGTTGTACATGCTCTTGTTTTAAATAGTTCTTTGTATTTTTAAAATTTTATTGCTTCCTTATTTTGTTTTGTTTATTACATTTTATTTAGTTCTACCTTTATTATATTACAAAACAAAAAAAAAATTGTTAGTATATAATTTTTTGTTACATTCCATGTACTATGATTTAACCAACATTAAATATAAGATTGAATTGAAAAAAAAAAATCGTCTCCAACACTGGCAATGAAAGTTTGGACCAGAAGATTCACTTGCATTTTTTGTCGTCTCCTATCAATGTGGCTTCGTTTAAGCTTCTTCCCCAGTCTAAGGTCCTTCTGTTCCTTGAAACTTTTCCAATTCTTCAATATACTGCCATAACACTTTGTTTCCTCGGTCATCAAAATGAATTTTTGTGGCAGACATCAAACATGGCAAAATTTTTCTCTGGTGGTTTTAAAGTATTGTGAAAATATGATGTTAGATTATTAGAGATATGACAGACACCAAGTTCATTCATCATTGTGAAGTGACAAAAAGGAAATGTTAAACAGACAATCTTAACACCACCAGTTTTATAACTACCAGGTTGGCAATTTCTTTGCCACTCAGCCCATCAATCAAGAAGATGCACTATATGTCTATATGGTTCTTAACCAGTGCTGAAATAATAAGCGCTTGAGTAAACAATCACAATCAAATTAATTGCTTTTATTGCGATTAAAAAAAAACCTGTAACCCTTCTTAGACCTAATTGTCATCCACAGGCTTTTGCTGACTTTTATTTTGTGAGGCAAAAATTCTATGAAAATTTTTTTATATTGCTCCCTAAAAACAATGCTAAAATGTATAGAAAGCAAATACATGAAAGACACATGTTTTCCATCTTTTGTTCGGATCATAATTCTAATAGGTTTAACAAAATAAAACTCACAATTAAAACGTTCTTGGAAATCATTTTTACTACTTTAACTGTAACTCCTTGGCTCAGTCAGTTTTTTATATCATTTGTTGCATCCATATGTACAAAACTGTATTTGTGGCGTAATTTGTCATAAATTTGAACAATAATACACTCTCAGGCTACTTTAGCTTCAAATTAAAATAAGAATTAACTGTGGGCACAAGATGCCACTGTAAAAATTGGTTCCATACTTTTATTAGTGGGAATCAGTAGTTAGTCCATCCAGTTAATTATAGAAATCAGTGATCCTTACCCTTTTTTCTAACTGCATTTTCTAAATTTGTAACTGAGAACCGTTATTTAATCCTAATACAGTAAAGTGCCGTGTTGCTCCTTTGAAGTCTCGTCAGTTGTGCCAAGGAATCAAACATGATTTATAACCTCTTATTTAGGTAATATTTTGAACCATGAAAATATTAAAAAGACAAAACTCGGTGTTAGGATTGAAATGAAATAATATGTAAGAATTAAATAGTTGAAATAAATAAAATAATTGAAATAGCCATGGTTGACCTATCACTAGAATGATGGCCTATAGAAGGAATGCAATTTGATAGGAATTTTTTTACTCTAATGTACATGGTCATACTGGATGACTTAAGCATTATTCGTAGTTAGATAGTCTTGTTGCAAGAGTTTTTCCCAAATTTGTGATTGTCATGAATTATATTATAGGAGGGTAAGCGCATGCTTGGTACTTATTTTCGAGTTTCTTTCTTTGGCTCGATATTTGGAGATATTGACACAGAAGAGTTTATTTACAAAGAACCAGCTATAACAAAACTGCCTGAAATATCACAACGGCTTTTGGTAGGTTTGTTTCATTTTTTAATTGACTAAAACAGCAAGCAGCAGGATTTGATGAAAATCCTATGTTTTATTAGCAAGGTCTTCCCAACTATTATTACTTATTAATAAATAAATAAAATTGCTAAGTTCAATAGTTCATTTATTTTGCACATGACCTAACCAAAATGCTTTTTTTATGCTTATTTTGAAGTGATTGTTTAAAAACTTTCATCTTGAACATTAAATATCAAGTCAACATTTTAAAATTGCATAAACTTATGCAGTGGATCAAAAAAATTGTTGACATAAGAAAAATGTAAGAACTCTAACCCAGAATCTATCAAAAATCTTTGATATTTCTTTACAGGTTTGCCAACTCTTAAAATAATTTGATTGGTTTACAATGGTTTGCATCTTTATTTAGGCTTAACCACTCAACCTTAAGGAAAGGCTCTAAACATAGAAAACTTTGGGAAAATCTGAAGTCTTAATCTTTGTTTTTCCCGCTTTTTTTTTATTGCATGTAGAAGTATATTTTTTTTCTGAAAATGTATGCTATAAGGCAAAAATATGCTTATTAGTTATGTTTCATGTTAGAAATTGGTAGGTTTTTGGTGGTTAGGTAGTTATCTTATGGGCATCTTGAATGTTATTAACTAGCGTGTTGGTTTTATTGTCTTTTTTTTTTTGGTGCAGCAATATAATTTTTGGTGCGTTTTTGATGAATTTGCAAAGAAAAACAAAAATATCATGCTCATGTCCTGCACGATCTTTCTTCTTTTTTTTTGTATCCTTTGATTTTGTTTAGATTTGCAAACATATAAGCTCAATAAATATACAAAAATTTCAATCCAGGTTTTACCTTTTTAACTTTTGGATAAGCTTGCTGTTACAATCTGTTATTTAGTAAGGAGTTTTTAGGATTGTCAGAGACTTTTCTACAAAATTCTCAAAATCAGTATTAGCTGTAGTACTGCAACTTTCAGTATTTAGTGTTGAAAAATTTCTCCAGGTAATTAGAGATTTAGATAAAACAAAGACCCAGTCAATCTAAAATTTCAATCTGAATGAAACATATAGTAGAATTTTTCTTTCCAATAAAGTAATAAAGTCTGTTTTGATGATTTGTTTTCTTCTGGTCTTTAATTTGCAGAATTATACTTTAAAGACTTTACGACAAATATTTTTCTGAATTAACCTAAATTTGGTAATTTAATTTTTTGGAATAATATAATGGAACTTTAGACAGTTTAAAAATTTATTGGTATATCCAGGAAATTTGAAACTGTTTTGGTAAATATTTCAAAAGTATTTGAAAAAAGAAATTGAGTAAATTTCTGTTTTGTAGCTAATGTGCAATGTCATAGAATTAAAAAAAAATTTTTTTTCCTGCAGATGTTAGGGAATTTGATTCTCAAAAAAAATTTTAACCTGCATAAAATGATTTTAGAAATTCTTTGTTAGATAAATGATTAGTTTTGTGCTACTTAAAATTTTTCTGAAAAAGAAAAAATGGCTAGTTTTTTTTTGTGGTTTTTTGCTCCAATCTTCCGTTTCTTGAATAGTTTCAAATATATTTTCTAGGCCTTCTACAAGGAGAAATTTGGTGCTGACCAAATCGAGATTTTAAAAGATTCAAATGTTGTTGATTCTAGGAAGCTTGATGACAACAAGGTTATTTATTTCTTTGTTTTTATTATTTGTATTATTTATATTTTTATTTATTATTATTTAGCTGGCAATAAATTTTAGTTTGATAAAGTCTTGTTTGATTTGCCGATTCAAATTTCCTGTGATTTCTGTCACATGACATCCGATAAACTTTTCTGTCCATTTCTCAGTAACAGACTTTTCTCAAAATCTTTTGCCTTCTATTTTACAACTAACAAAGAGGTTCCCAGTAATAACTCCAAGTTATAATAGTAGATTTAGAAAAATAGTTTTAAGTTGAAAAAATAATATACTTTTAAAATTTTTAATGAGCTAATAATAAAGTTTCAACCTCTTTTAAAAGCGCAGAAAAATTTTGAAATTTAAAAACGCAAAAATTTATTAGCAGGGGAATATTTTGGAAACATTTTCTAGTTTTTTTGCAGTTTAAAAATTTTGAAGAATTAAATTAAATTAAATTAAATTGTTATATTGATTATAATTATATAAATAGTTATATCATGTTTCACAATTTTTGAATAATTCAAACTTCTTTTTCAGGTGTTCCAGGTCCCAGTAAGAACACACATCGATAAGGGAAAATAGCTTTGCTTCATAAAATCTAATTCTTAAAAAAGCAAATATTTGTTAATATTTGTTAATATTTTTTTTCTAGGGCTATATTCAAATCACTTATGTTGAACCTTATTTTCTTGAATACGAGTTGGAATTCCGCGAAACATATTTTGAACTCAACAATGATCTGCGTAAGTACATTGTGTGGTCTAACATCAGCTGGCCAAATTCCGTTCTAAGCATTATTATCCATCATCTTTTTTAACAATTAGACTAACCACTTTCATATAACCTTGATATAAACAAAATTATTCTGGTATTACCAGGTTTTAAATGGTTTTAATGGTTTTAAAAACCATGGAATTATATAAATTTTATCAACTTATATAAAAAATGTAAATAATATTGTAAAGTATGATATAATTATTTATGAAAGAAAACTTTTCATCTGCTATAACTGTTTTTTCATTTTCATTGTTAAGTAAGAAATTTTATTTTTAGGTCGTTTTATGTTTGTTACTCCTTTTACACCTAGTGGAAAAGCTCACGGTGATCTTGCCAGCCAGTATAAACGTAAGACAATTCTGACGCTAGCAAATGCTTTTCCTTACATCAAAACAAGAATTAATGTTGTACAAAGAGAAGAGGTAGACTATATATTCATATAACAATTATATAACAACAGCAGTTTATTTAAACTAACTGCCAACTAATAAAATACAATAAACTAATAAACCAATCCTCTTTTATGATTAATTTATCACTGTTAAAACCCAAAAGTGTTGGTTCTTAAAATAATTCTAATTTTAGATTGTGCTTACGCCCATTGAAGTTGCCATTGAAGATATTCAAGCAAAGACGAATGAGTTAAAGAAAGCCATGGCAAGTTCTAAACCTGACGTTAAGATGCTGCAAATGGTGCTGCAAGGTTCTGTTGGAACTACTGTTAATCAGGTAAATTATGAAGTGATATGATTTTGATTTTGTAAAATAACCCAAATTCTTTCAATTCTTTCAATTTTGTTGATATGAAGCGCTTTTTCGTGAAAATTTTTAGCACCTTGTTATCATTAATTCAATTCAATTCCCCTAACAAATCCTTCATAGAATATTTCTGCAAATGCGGGAAAATTTTTGTAGCTAAATTCTGCAAATACAGGAAAACTTTCACAGCATCCTTCTGCAAAGCTCTAAATTTGAAATTACATTTTGAATTTTCACCAATTATAGAGTAAATAACTTATAATATTCAAAAATCGTCAAAGGTTAAAAATTCCAACTGAACAATGTGCTTCCATATTAAAAATTTTTAACAGAATTTATATTCTTAAGTGTGCAGATAAAGAAAATCAGATAAAATCAAAGCTAATGCTAGGAAAACTGTTCAAGACCGAAATTCTATCTCTTAACCATCGCTTCGGAATAATATAACCAAAAACTTTTTTTTACACAAATCTTTCGAAAAGCATTAAGATTACCTAAAAAGTTAATTCTTTCAAAGAATTGTAAAAAGCAATATTTAATTGTTAAGAAATTCAATTTAAGACAAATTAGATAGTTTTTGTTTCTCTTTCAGGTAAAGTATAAATTTTTTTACTCATATCAGTTGTGATAGAAATGCCATCTTTCAAGGGAATACAATATAAACAAGACCTAGACTTTTCTTGTGCTATCCCAGTTATCAATTTATGGCCGCTTTAACGACTTATTTTTCTATTATTTTATTTTTGGCAATTCTGATTGATGACTAATTAAAACTTGTTGGTATTTTAATATAAAATGTTGATATTGCTTATAGCTGATAATTTCTTTCCATAGCAAATTTTCTTCTCAATGACTCTTTCTATTATAAAATCCTATTAATAATAATAATAATAATCCTATTCACCAATTTTGATAAATAAATACATTTCATAAATACACTTAATCATTTAATTATTAGGTATTATTTATTTTTAATAATATTTACATTAATATTAATATTTTTAGTGGTTGAATTTATATTTATATAAAATAAGGAAATACTTTAAATATTTTAAATTATTTTTTATATTACGAGTCTTTATCTATTGAAAATATTTTAAATGTGATATTTCACAGCAACTTATCAACTTTTGTATTTTGAGATTTATTTTTGCTAATTTAAATATGTAGCAACTTACGAAAAAAATGTTTTTTTGAAGCTGACATGAAGTCTCATTCCTTTCTTTTTTTTCTTTAAGTTTTTAATCCAAAACTGTTGCGTGAAGTCATAAATTTTACAGTTGAAACTTTAAAAAAACCATTTTGGTGCTGAGCACTAGCCAAATATGGTAGCTTCTAGTTTAAAAATTGATTTTTATCCATTTAGTTAGTTTTGTCCAAGTTCGCAAATTTATTCAAATTTGGCTCAAAAATTAAATTTTTTGAGTTTTAAAATTTTTTTTTTTTTTTTTTTTTAAATTTTATTTTCCCTTATTTTACTCAAGAGATTGAATTTTGGTTCATGAATACAATGTAAACAAGGCCTGAGCTTTTTCCTTATCTTTATCTTTATGCAAACAAATCTCTCACAATATTGAATTATGTTTTGATTATTTACATGTTGATTATTTACAATATGATAACCTCAAAACGATTCCTTTTTTTTAAAAAAGCTAAATTTTTATTATTAGATTTTTCTGATGTTGGTTTTAGATTTTTTTTTTGTGGGTCTGCTAGTCATTAGAGTGCTTTTTTTTTCTCAAAAAAACATGTTTTAGTTCTGCTGAGAAATTTTTAATTACTATTTTTTTAAATATTACTCTCAGGTCACATGGTTATTAAAAAATCAGTGTTATTTCTCACATTATTTTTTTCATTGTTAGTGTGATTTCTTATATTATTATTATTATTTTTTTTTTCATTATTGCAGGTAATCACCCATAATTATACCAATAAGCACTTAAGCAGTTCCTAAAGTTGTGAAAACAGATTAAGTAAAATAATTACTGAAAGTTTTTCTTTTGCATGGAATGTCAAATATGTTATTTATATTGATCATTGATTTTTCTACAAACTTATTACAAATTGTTTATTTTGTCCATTCTCAAATAAGTAGCTTTTCTCTAGTTGTATTAAATATTTCTTTTCATTCATTTTAAAATCGAAACGGATCATCAAAGCAAAATTAACTCTCAGTCAAATTTACTTTCTGCTTAATATTTCACAAAATATATGATAATGCAATTTTCCTAATTTTTATGCCTACGTATGAATCTATATTGAACATCGCACAGATTTACATGCTTCTGTTATTGTCATAGTAATTCTTTTTCCAACAATGCACTGCTGTCTGTTTTTTTTCTTAAAAATGATGATATCGATAAAATTTTATCAATTTTAGGGTCCATTTGAAATTGCAAATGTTTTTCTATCTGACTTTGAAAAAGATAGAAATGGTATGGCTACGATCACGAGACATCATCATAAATTACGTTTATGCTTCAAAGAATTTGTTAAGAGGTAATATCATTCAGTTGCTTAGATATCTTCAGCCGGATTGGCCAATGGAGGGAGAAAAATTTTTTGGCATATTGAGTATGTAAATTTTCAATTGGCTGTAAAGGAGTGAAAGTATCAGATCTTGTATATTTTATTCTAACAAAGTTTAAAATTCAACACATTTCTTTTATTTCGCAATTTAAAACTTCCGATCATTACGATAATAAAAGGTTTCCCTGATAATTTCAAAATGGTTCCTAATGGTACGCTAATTGTTTTAACTTTACAAAACAAAACTCAATACCTTTTTTTTCGCTGTTTAGGTTTCCTTGATAATTTTGAATTATTCTAGAAAGCTGCTTAATACAACTACTTATAAAAGTTAAGTTAAGCACATCCTCGAAACTTAAAATATTGGATAAAAGCCATACTTTGAAGGTTATTCCCTAAATTGAAGTTTTAATGAAACCTAGCTACTAGTTTTCCTCAAACCTCTCAAGAATTTTTTTTAAAAACTTTTAAACTTATCATAAAAACCATATTTTTTGCCTGCTGAAATTTTTGTTGACCAAAAAGTGCCCAAATGATGCCTTTTTTTATGTTCTTGAAAGCTCTTGAAATGTATTCCCCGTATAAAGTTAAAAGGATTGTAAAGGTATCTTAACTAATTTAACACTTGATTCCATAAGCCCAAAGAATTTTTCAATTTTTTCTGAAATAAAGTTTTATTCCTTTTTTTTAATTCTATTTTTATGACCCTTTTTATTCTATTCATCATTTGTATTCCTGCTTTTAACATTTTTTTTAAACAGGGCATGGTAAGCCTATTTCTTTTCAAGTTTTCTAATCTTTGTTGTCAAGGGTCACATGCCTTAATTCTTAAGTTATTGTTGTTATTATGCCGGATATTTTAGATGTGAAGAAGCCCTTGTAAAGAATAAATCACTTATCACATATGATCAGAAGGCTTACCAAAAAGAATTGGAGAAAAACTATCAGACATTTGTCGAGAAACTTGAACCTCTCCTAAAAAGTAAATTTGGCCAATTAAGAGGGTCACTGAGGAAAAGGTAGATTTTATTAGATTACCCTTGATGTATAATAATAAAATATATTTAGCTCTGAAGAGCATTTGTCATCGATTCATTAAAAAAAAAAGAAAAAAGACTAGGGTGCATTTAAAAATGACTTTGAAAAATCATTTTTTTTGTATCTTGCAGATGCGTTTTGATATTATAGCGCTAACCATTTTAAAGTCTAATTTACCAAATTTTCCTGTTTTTAGAGACACCACTTATATTTGTAGGCCTAACTTCAATAAGCAAATTTTAATTGATTTTTTTTTTTTATGTCTCACGCTCTAATTTACACTTCCAAGATATGTGAAGTGCTGAACCTTCTTTGGTTACTTTTAAGGTTTTAAATCAAATTTGATTCGAATTCTTATTTAAAATGTTGAAATCATGTTTTTTATTGAACAGGTGGAAAAAAAAAATGCATTTTTCTGTTTTTACTGGAATGGTAGTTGTTGATTCTGTTGAAACTATGTTTCTGAAAATTTTGATTTATTTCTTCTACTTAGAAAAATCATTAAGCTAAAGGTTCTAAAACGGGCAAAGTCCAGGAGTTTATTAGTAATCATTATTATTCTGTTTCAGCCATGATGCATCTCACTTCAATATGTCTGGTGTGGCAGTAGAAAGTCAAGCATAATAACGGAGTGTAAACCAGGCTCGTGTCATTTTGCACTTCAGCAAATGCTTCAATTTTTTACCATGCTTAGAATAATTGCTGTCTTAAAAATCAATTGTTAAAATTATAAGCACATAGCAAAATAGAAATATTCAGAGTGATGGTATTTCATTGTTCATAAACAATTCATTAAAAGGTGTAAATATAAATATTGTATTATGTTTGCTTGATGAAAAATACTCTAAGGGAGACCTTCCAAAGTAGCATATTATACTATAAGAGTAGCATTTATATATATTTTTTTAATTTTCTTTTGCTTTCATAATATTTGGAAAAATTCAGGTAATAATATTAATATATTTATTAATATATTATTAATATTAATATAATTGTTTTCAGTGATAATTCCACGCTTTATTATTTTGTGCATTTTAATTTTCATGCGTTGTTGAATGGAGCGCATGGGTATTAGTTGAAAATATTTCATTTAAAAAGATGTTGTCAGACGTTACAAAATGTTGTACAGCAATTATACCCAAAATCCTTATCTGCACTGAATTCATCTTATTTAAAAAATATTCAAATAATTTTTAAAGTGATATGTACCAATTTTTCTAGAATGTAATGTAACCAAAACCACAAAATTCAGCATCAGTCAATGTATTTTTGAATGGACTGACAAAAAAATTTTATTTGGTATTATGGCCTTGTATAATTAGACCTTTTAAATTTTAATGTATTTTATAAACAACTGCCCAATTTTTTATGCAGCAAGGATGGGTTTATAACAAATATGCTAAAAGTTTTGAATTTAATGATGTGCTTGGGGTTTAGGCTTTGCTGAGAAATTTGGTAAACTTTAGTTTGGCCACTTCTATGAGAGTACAAAAAGTTTTCTTAGATCTTTACAAAGAAGTTTAAGGTACTTACTAACTTAAATTTTTATCAGGATTCAAGAAACTTTCTGGCAAAATGATTTTGCAGAGAATATTTAACATTTGTGTGTTTCACCAGAAACTTTATTTAGGACAACTTATTTTATTTTCTTAAATTTTATATCTTTTAGTATCTTTTGGAATATATCTACATGTAAATATTATTATTATTATTATTATAAACAATTTTGCGTTTTTGATATCCTTATTAAAATTTCAACTTAGGTACATTTAGTCAGGAAACTTGTTTAATTACTTTGATAGTAATTATGTATATTAACAATCAAAATAATTTTTCCCTCAAGTTTTCTTTAAGTTTCCCCCTTTTGGTTTTTTATTTATTATTTATCGAAAATATATTTATATAAGTATAATTATTATTTATGTAACCAAAGAAACCATATTTTATGAAGCGTTTAAAATTTTTCGCAATAATATTTCGCTATTATTTATTTCAGTTTTTTATTTTTTTAAACGATAGAATAGTATAAATTCCGAAGGTAATGTTCTAAATCCACCACATAGAGTAACTCTCTTATCTTGTTTTATGATTTTTATAGTTTTTATCTTTATTTTGTTGAAATCTCCAGAATTGTATCATAGAGAAAATTTAAATAACTTCAGAACACATATCTGTTTTTTTTATTTTCTACTTAGAAAATGTCTTTTTAAAATTGATATAATGTAAAAAGGGTTTAAACGTGTTAGGGGAGTGGGGCTGGGTGTTAACATGGATTAAAATTTTTTAATTCTTTTGTTTTTGACTTGAAGCACAGGACATATATCATAATTTGTGGATCCGTGGCTCAGTGGTTCAAGGAGCGAAACTACGGAGACCGTAGTGAAAAGGTATATGGTACGAGCCGACTTGATGACTGCGTTTACAAATTTCCGGCAACATATTATAGCAGAATTTAGATGGTGTTTGGTATTTTTCTTGTCAAATACTCTCTATGGTAAACAAGGACACGTAAACATTTGTTAGCGTCCGCATTCGGTGTAGGACTTATTCTGACAATTTTAGCATGTATATCAAAACATTTGATCAAGTGTTGGAGTTAATTTTTTATGGATTAATGTCTGTCCTTCTTAACACCGACCTATTTACAGAATTAATAAAACATTATTGTGAGGCGACACTCAAGGAGACTTGCCAATTATAGTTTTTTATTGGTTAGTTTGTTTTTGATTGGCGTTTTTAAACAATGGGCAAATCTGCAATAACAAACAATAAGAAAATCTTGAACACAAAATGTTTATCAAAAAAAAAGAAACTGGTATAACTCAGTTGGCAAGGCGTCGAACTATGGATTGAAAGGTTACTCCCGTATCTGGCGAAAACTTATTTTTCATGCTATCTTTAAATTTTTGAGCAAAACTTATAATATCAGGAAATATTTGCTTTATGTTAAAACCCAGTGCAGGCGCTGCCAGGCAGAAATAACCGCATAGGCTAAAAAAAGCCTATCTAAAAGAGTTCATTCTGTTACAAAAGCCTGTATTAGAAAGGTTTTGTGCAGGGTGTTTTAAAAGTCCCCTGTAGGATTCTGGCAAGTTTCTAGAGATTTATTAACTGTTCCACATATGCGATGGTACCAAGTCTGTTTAAAGCAGGAGGGGTAAATCAAGTATGTATTTAAGTATAGTTTGAACAATTCTACTGTGAGTACTTAGTCAAGAGTTTCGTTTTGTTCTACAACAAGGAGAGGGATTGGGTCAAAGTAGACAATAAATAACAGTTATAAAAACCAAACAGTATATTCATAATGATATTTAGCATTTCTTTTCTATGCAACATCCCACTGATTGGTTTTCCTTTTCTAAAAATGAAAATAAGATTTATATAAATAAAAGTGTATTATAACGTAACTCATTGAACTTGTCAACCCAATTTTGTGAAACTCCCTGATAACAGTATATTTAATTGAGTGTATATTATATTGTTGATATTTACTTCAGCGCTTTTTTGTGAGAACATAAACAAAAATTGCTGATTTTAATTAATCACCTGTTTATCTAATGGCTAGAAATTAAATAAAACTAAGAAATAAAAAGAAAACATTCAATGTTGTTATTGGAATTTGTAGACCAGATAAAATCTGGTTTGTAAAATGGACAAGTAGGCAAATGGTATGGTCTGTAAAATATACATATAAAGATATAAAAAATTGAAAACATTTTTTTTTTTTTTTTCATTTTTAAATATCATAAGGATCAATAAAAAGTCTACTTTACGCTTGTAACAAAAAAATCTGACGGGAATTAATCTAGCTACAATACAGGCCACACTGTACTGCTCAAATTAGAAGCAAATTTTAGTGTTGTTTTGGAGAAATTTTCAAAAGCATTTTGTTATGTTTTGAAAAAATTAATAAAAAGATTTTTTAAAAGCTGATTCTTATTCAAAGAACAGGTGCAATGAGATTTTTGCGTTGGGGATATTTAACAAAATAATAACCAGGGTAACACCTTATTAATCAAAATAAAAATTTTAGATTGGGTTTTAATAGGGAATGAAGATTTTTTTGTCAAAATGAGATTTTAGAACAGGAACATTTTAAATAAAAATATCTTTAAGTGAAAATACTTTTCTATCTTTTTTAATAAAAATATGGAGTATTTGTTTATCTGTCATAATGATATTTAAAAGTAGAAGTTTTTTTCTTTGTAAATGTGATATTTTAGGTGGGAGCTAATGCCAGAGAAGGCTTATAAAAATTCTAGCTAGAAAGAATAAAATGGTGATGGTAGTTCTTACTAATCAATTTCCTAGCTTTTCAAGATTTACATTTGTGTGATTTTTCAAGATTTACATATATATATATAAGCATATTTTCAGTTGAATAGAGTGCATATCACTCGATATGTGCTCTATTGGACAGACAAATGTAAAATATATTTACAACCTCTTTTCTGGAATATGTCGAGAGAACCACAAATGCAATCATAGTAAAGAAAAAATTTTTATTTAGTTATTCTAAAGTTATTATTAGCTATTCATTATTCTACAAAAAATGGTTTCCAACAATGACGACTTGAAGAGAAAATCCAATATAGATAAAGATGGAGAGTTTATTGGGCCACCAATGCCTGTCATCAAAAAGAAAAAAAGTATGTTTGATGTGATGCCTTATTTCTTTTAATGTTTGTTCTGTTCCCTTAGATTTTAGATACTCAAAAAAATTTTTTCTCAATATAGAATTTAACTCACATTAAGTTTGACCACTCTGCACCCCTTATTCTACTAAAGGAATGAGCAGAAATTGAAATAAGCAATTAATATATGATGTTAGTAACCAAAAACCAAGAATTCATTTTTCTAAATAAACTTTTGTTACCATTAGTCAAAAGAATTTAAAATTTGACTAAATTTCCGTCTTCTTGGAATAGGCAATAATTCATCCGTATCTTTCATATTTATAATCCCTGGAGTTATTTTTAAAAATAAGTTCTAAAAGTTTTCCCTTAGTAACTTGTTTTTTCTCTTTCACTAATTATTATTGTTGTCTTGACGATGAGATGCTTTGCAAAATTTGTGTGGATATCTATAATTATCATAATTGTAATTACATAATAATAATTATCATCTTATTTTGTTTAAATCTGTTCTCAAACGGTTGCAAGTCTTACTGATTTTTAAAGGATATTTGTATGCACTCTACAAATGATAACAAGAAATAAATGCAGTTTTTTTTAGAGTCAGACTATTTATTCATAAAACTTAAATTTAAACCAAATCAAATTGCTCAAAACTAATGTTTTATAAAACGCTCTACTTAATTAAATTGTGTAGTTACTTTTCATGTTTTATTTTAGAACTCGAGTTTGAGCAGACTTATCTAAATAACATTCCTTCATGTGAAAGCTACGAAAAGAGTTATATGCACCGAGATGTTGTGACACATATTCAAGTTACTCCGTAAGTCAGTTGTAACGCATAATCTAACTATGGGCTAGATTTGACTTTGTTCAACATTTTTCATAGCCTCCTTCCCTTATCACAGACTATTTCTATGTTGTGGAACGAGATATATTTGTCATAATTGCGTCTTTTTATAAGTATTTTATTTTTTGCGAAAGCAAAAACGTGAGCTTTGCAGCTGGAGCTCATTTGGCAGCAACTCGAAAAATTCTCTACAGTAAGGAAATTGCTTTTGTTGACTCTGCAGAAATTTTTTGCCTTTTTTTCATGTTTTGTCTCGCCTACCCATCTCTTTATTATTAGCATTGTTTCAACAATAAAGAATGATTCAATCGACAGTTTTTATAATTTATTTCAATACTGTTGACAAAGAATTTTATTGAACTTTAAAGAAAAGAATCATAAACATTCCATTTGATTGCTCTTAAGCATCTATTGTATTTTTGTTATATTTAATTTTGTCTTAAAAGCGAGCATTTTATAAACAGAAGGTTAAATTTTAATTCATTTTAAATTGAAATACATTTTTAATTAAAAACAATATTTTTTATTTCATAATCTGTATACGATATATTCATAGAATCATTTTTTTTTTTTTTGATCTATTCTTCAAATAGATCAAAATCAAATAAAAATTAATTTCAATACTGTCGACAATGAATTTTTTTCTATTTACGGCTTTATTGTATGTTAACCACTGGTGGCATGAGAAAATTTCTTGTTATTTGTTGAATTCTGTTGCAGTTTTCTTCTATCAACATTTACCATGTGTCATTTTTAACTTTGGCATGCCAAAAAGCTTGTTATGCTCTTGAAAACCTTTATATATTGATTCCATTTCTTGGTTCTCTTTTGGGAAATCTCACTTAGTAAAACTTTTTAAGCGATGTATATTTGGATTTTTTTTTCTTAACATTAGGGAAATTATAAATACAACCCACTAAAAAAAACTGCTTCCAAAACATAGTGTCAAGATTACATAAAAAAAAGGAGCATTTATATTTACTTTGGTCTTTTTTTAGGCCTAAGAAAGCCAACTTAAGGGAGATTTATTATATCTACCCTTAAAGAAATCTGGACATTATCTGGAAGTTCAGGATCAACTAAAATATGATAATCAAAGCATGAGATGTAATTTAACCTTGTATTTAAAATAAAAGTTTGATGGCATCATTAATTGTTTATTATCAACTAATTCTAAAAAAAGCTGTATTTCACGGGCTATAACTATAATATTGGGAAGGTGTGCTAAAATATTATTGCATCAAATTTTAACAAAAAACACTCAATGAGGAGACATAATCTAGTAATAAAAATTCTAAAATTGTAAAAATGTCTCAGTGATATTGTGTAATCAAATGCACCTCATTGCTACATCATCACATGCATTTAAAAAATTTTTAACATAGAGGAATTTTAGTTATCAATTTTGTTTTTGAAATTAAATCTGTACACT
>JAUZNK010026764.1:0-19677 GCA_035046665.1 Euphysa ruthae
TCTTTGTGTTTATAAGGTTTAAATAATTAGTTCTAAATATGTATATTTTCTTCAAAATAACCTACACTTTTTTGTGCCCGGTGTGCAGAAAAGGTAACGCTTAAGGGGTTAAACTATAACCCTTCTATCCCACTTGTAAAAGCAACCGATATTCTTTTAGGTCTTCTAAACAATAACAACAATTTCAAAAATCAAACTAAATTAAGAATAAAGGAAATCAGACTTCTTGTTGAATTATTTTTATTTCGGTGCTACTTCTTATGGAATAATGAAATGCATGAACTGGCCCAATAGGACTTTCTTTTATGGGAGTTTTAGCTGAGTGCTTCCTTCAATTTCACGACAATAAAGCAATAAACATAGCCTTAAGCAAAAACCCACCAACTGATTTAAAATCATTCTACAGGTACATAGACAGTAATCATGCTAGATTCCCTAACATTTACCATACCAAAAACTTCCTGAACTTAATGAACAAACAACACCTCACCACACAATACACAGTAGAAATAGAAAATATGAAACACTTATTAATTTTTTCAGATGTCACTGTTTTTGATGATAAAAGTTTAAAATACATAGAAAGCAAGCCATTACTATCATGCAAATTAAAAACAATTCAAACCACGATCCAAAAATACTTAATGGATATTTAAAGGTTTCATCCACAGAGCATTCACGATTATAGAAACGAACAAAATTGACATACGCTAAAATATTCGTTGAAAATGGGTATCAAAAATTAAAATTGCATGAAATTATAAAAGAAGTTACATGAATAAGATCATTATCACAGATAATCTTCCATCCTCTAGTCAAAACAATCTGAAAACTATTTCTCTACCATGAATCCCTTCATTATCGCCTAAACTAAGAAAAATATTTAGAAAAGCAAGCTATAAAATTGTCTTTAATAAATCTGTATCTTACCTCAAAACAATATCAACATCAAAAAATAAAACAAAACTTCCAACTAACAGTTACCCTGGTATATACTTGATCGAATGCCAATGTAAAAAATTTATGTTGGCGAAAAAAAAATGAAAATCAATACATCTGAAAAGAAATCCAATATAAACGTACAAAACACTGCCAATAAAAAATAAATTGGAACAAATCAAAAACTCTAAAAATAGAGGAAAACAGGTTTAATAGAAAAATTCGCAAAGCACTTGAAATCTAGTGTCAAAAATGCGGCCTAAGAAATGGAGGAATTAATCTGGACAAAGGGCAACACAAAAAGTTGAAATTTTGGTTGCCATTATTGGGTTACTTACGTCAAAAAAGGAAACCATAAAATTGAAGTTAATTAAAAACTGTCATTTGAATGTATAAGCTGAAGACGCAGGTGTCCAAAAATCCAGCAAAAATTTTCCTTTCTGATTGGATCTTAAATTAATTAATTGTTAATCAAGTAGCTGCACAGTCTCATCTTGATTTAAATCTTGAAAAAAAAAAACCTAATTTTAAGCCTCACCTCATAACAACATAACCAAGAGCTTTGCAGAAAATCGATCTTCTAAAGCCACTATTTAATACTGGTTTAATATGGCAAATTTTTTATTAGGTTACAACAGGATTAATGTGAATTAATTTATGACAGAAATAGATTGTCAATAAGAGGGTAAAAAGAAATAAAAATTTAGAATAAATATAATGAACTTGGCTTAGAAAACATTAGTGATCGGCAGAGAAATAAGAAATAGCTTTTGTTTTAAATGTTGTTCGCAAAATTGTCCTGAACAACTATCACAGCTAATGCTTCCTAAAAAGGTCCCACAAAATTCTACTTAAACTAATTTGCTTTGTGAATTTCTAATTTATTTCTACCGCTCTGTGTTAAAACTTGGAATCAATTAAAATTGTGTTTCTGCAGCTCAGCTTGCATTTGCATTTAAAACTTCATTAGTGAATTTACTCCAGAACAATGTAAAAACTACAGTACTTTTGCATGAAATAAATAAAATGTTGTCAAGAATAAAAATATTGAGTTATTAAAAGATGAATGAATTTTTTTTCTATGACATTTTTTATTTTTTAAAGTACTTCATATTGTCTTTTATTATCATAAACACTGATATTAAATTTCCATCAATTATTGCATCTCTAAAAGAAAAATTTCAAAATGCATAACACGGTTAGTTAATAAAACTTTCTCATTTAAACCAGATGTTGCAACCAAATATCTTAGGCCCTGCATTATTGCAAAACTTCATTATCTTATAAAACTTGTTTAAAACCTTTTTTACTACTTAACCAGATTTAAAATGTGACCATCAAATAATTTATATTCACCTCTACAGAACGACATCCAAACTCCCAAATTTTACCATCAAAGTTGATGATGGAAAATCCACAATCATCCTCTTCTAAACAAAAAAATCAAACAAATAAGATTTAGAGGTTAAATCTATTAGAACAATCTTTATATCACTTAAGCAAATTTTTTTGCATACTTAGATACTCCTAGCCATAAACGAAACCTCAAGAAGTCAAGAGATAAAAAGTCTGTCCACTTCTTAAAATTTATTATTGCGGTAAATACGGTAATTATGATGTAATGAATAGAATTAAATGTATATTTCTTATAAAATTATGACATAATGTTTTGTATAATGCAATTTTTCAAATCATTTTTGATGCAAAGACAATTTTATTTAAAGATCTTATTAAAGAAATGATAAATATTCGTTTATAATAACGTTATATACCTCCTGAGATGAACAGCATGTTTTAATACTTTTGTAAAACAAAAATCTTTACAATCACTTTATTTCATGAATATTAACAAATTAGTTATTTCTCATTGACTTTTATTACCTTCTATAAGAAAGCTACCAAAATTCAATAACTAATAGACCACCGGAAATATACTTTATAAAAAAAAAAAACTTCATACATTTCAAAAATAATCAAAGAGCAAAATATGTTTTGAGCCCTAGCTACCTGATCAAATATTTATAGTTCAATTATTAGAAAATTTATGATTTGATTTAACAAAATTTTTAAGTAAAATTTTAAAAATATCTTTTTCAAAAAATAAATAATAATTAAACAAGATTACCTTGGTGCTATTTCTCAGTAACAAAACTGACAGTAATGCTAATTTACATAAATTTTATATATATCAAAAAAGGCTCATTCGAGCGCTACCCTAGGTCTGAGAAAAAAAATTGACAGCAATCATAATTTTCATTTTCTTAATTTCTGGTAATATTAAATAACTATGTTTTCCAAACACAAGAAAGCACATTTTAAACATTTAAAAGGGACTTTAAATTGGAAATCTTGGGTTAGCTGGTGTATAAAAAGAAATTTTTCTTAAGACATGAGATTTTTGAGTCAATAAACAAACTTTCAGGTGCAGGAATAAAAACAACCACTTTATAAACAATTAAAACATAAATTTGTGGGAAAATGACAAAGATTTCATTTAAAATTTAGATAGAAGAATAATTTATCAAGCAATTTAAATAATAAAAAAAGCAAAGCTCTCAACAAGATTATATATGCCACACTACCTGTATCAGTAGTTTTTCCATCAATGACTTCTTTTAAAGCACTTGACGTACTCTTATGTTTTCTACTGGAATATTTTCGTGGTGATACTGCTTCAGAGTATGTTGCTTCAGAATCTACTATATAATCAATATCACAAGATTTATGTTGATGACTTTGTTGTTTCCTTTGTTTACGTTTTGCATTCAATCCATCATAACTCTGTGTAGTACGCATATTAGATGGTGGCATTGTATATTCCTTTCCATCGCTCTTTGAACGTTCAATTATTGAAGGGTGTATTGTGGGAGAGCCCATTACTTCAGAAGGTTTTATGGTTGGTGATCCATTAAACTCATTATCAGTTGAATCATTAGTATTATTAGCAATGACATAACAGTCTATCGGCTGAGAATATGTGGCTTTTGGGAGAATGTCTGAAGAGGTGTCAGTTGTATCCAATGCATGCAGGTTTGTAATTGACGAGCTAATATTGGATATTTTGGAGTTCAACCCTGTAAATAGTAATGAGACAAATCAAAAATTAATTGACAGCATTTCACTAATCCAAAAACATTGCATGCAATTTTGTTAGATATAATCAATTCATAATGGAATAATAAATTTTACTGAAATAAGGGGAATGTCTGAAAGATTCAAGATTTTTATGAAAACTCGGAACTAATCTCATAGGTATTATTAGGCCCAGAAGTGCCAATAAAATCTTTAACTAGTAAAAGGACATGATGAATAAATCAGATGTATATTTTTCCTGTCATCTATATTCAATTGCATATTCAGGCTGATATTGGTAATGGTGTACTAACCGGTGCCTAAAATTAAAACATTTCAAAAAAAAGGGAACGTCAATAATATTATCACTCAGATCTATAAGCAAATAAATCTAAATTTAAAAAAGGGGTTTGTGTTATGTGAGCTGAAAAAAAATTTTTTTTTGTAACCTAATAAGGACGAAATGTGTCTTATACGCTAATTAGAGATCACATACCTTAAACCCTATTTTTTATTATATTTTAAAATATTTTGTACAATAAATAAAATCTTTTCACTGTTTGATTGACTTTGTGTGTTACAAAAATGAAAATATTAAGATTCCAAATTGATGCTTGATAATCTATGCAAGATGAAATTCTGTTTTACAACAATAAAATCATAAAATTTATTACACCTTTTTGGAGTTGAATTATAACTTCATTTATTCATTTGAGTTTTTCCATGTTTTACAAGTAACTAATAAACAACACCTCACTGATTAAATTTTTACAAAATTATACTTTCTCCTCAGTAGTTTTCAACTTTAAGTTGAGAGCTTTCCCTATCCTATCCTATCCTTTCTACCCCTTATGCTGTTCATTTCTTAATAGTGGATATAATCTTCTTTTGTAATTTTAGTTGGTATAACCCAAATGTAAAATCTAAATTTAAATTCAGATGTAAAATATAGTATCCTATTTTATTGTTTTAAGGGCTTTTTTTTTTTTTTTTTTTTTTCAATTTTAAATCCAAAGCTTTTGGCAAAACTCTTGGGGATTGGTGGAAATTTTGCACTTCTTAGTTTTCCCTTCTATGTAAAAAATTATTTCAACAATATTATCCTGTGAAAAATGGCTTTGAAAAATTTGACCTCTTGCAGACTTTTTTTGAGCATGCTATGCAAAGACTGACAATTTTTTCATGAACAAACTGCTACTTTTGATTTGCCCATCAATACTAATTACATTAATCTACCAATTACTCAATAGCAAAGCATTCATTGGTTTTCTCGATTTCAAACCTATTGTTTATGGCATTAAACAGCTGTCAAAAATTATTTTCTAAAATTGCATTATGCAATTTCTGTAATATGAATTCAACCTTGTACTTTTACTAAATATTAAAATCATTTAGGGAAAGTTTACATAAGACCATTTCATTTTAAAACCCCAACGAAATTAAAGGCATGGTTATAATAAATTTTAATTTCAATCATTAATTTTGCCTGTTTACCGAATTTCAATGCGGTTATAATTTACCATGCTTCTCAAACCAAAATAAATGTTTACAAGCACTTAAATTAGTATCAAAAGTGTTGTTATGTATTGCATAACAATATATTGTATCTGTTGTATATACCATAATTCTTTTTCAGCAGAGTGAAAAAAAAAATTAAATGCAAAAAAGCCTCTTTGAAACAAACTTTGAAACAACAAACAAACATTGGGCATTTAAAGAAAGTAACCTGAACAGATAAAAGAGAAACGAAATGATGATGGTAAGATGGATATGTAAGGTGACATTGAAGGACTGAAAATCCTCTCAGGAGCTACGTGAAAGATGTGCTCTAGAAAGTGTTAGAGTAGTACTTCAAAAAGTAGATTAAGGTGGTTTGGCCATATTGAGAGAATGGATAGCGATAACTGGGTTAAGAAATCGACAGGAATAGACATAGATGGGAACTGTGGGAAGGGTAGACCACAGATGACTTGGGAACAGGTTGTTAAAAATGATCTTAAGCAGAAGGGGATTCAAAGTGCATTGGTGCAGGATAGAATGTTATGGAAGAGTGCCATAAATAACCCTGTCTAACCCATGCTAGCATGGAAAATGGGTGTAAAACTGTATAAGAAGAAGATCAAATTAATTAAAAATCAATAATTTGGATTATAACCAGCAAAGTGTTTTTTTTTTTGCTACGATTACTAGAAATATCATCAGGGTGTTGATCGTTGAGCATTGAAGGGGACAATTAAACCAATGAGCCCCAAACACTGGAGTCAAGGGTATTAATCAACACTGTCCAATTTACTCTGATGCTTAATAGCAGAAGAACTTATCTTAAATTATCAATACTTTTCATCAACACTGGGTGTTGAAATATTTTTTTTTTTTTTAAATAAATCAAATATTGATATGAAAATAACATATTGCCTGAAAACGTAAAACACATTTCAGGGATTGAATTAAGTGATTCGCGTTTTGAGATGTTTGCGAATTTAAAGTATTTACTTTTCATAGAATAGCGAATCCATTCCAGGAAGTATTGTCATTTTGATAACCACGTTATCAAAATACCTTTTTTATACTGTTTGATGTTAAGGAATATGCTAAAAAAACTCCCTGTTAAAAACAACATCAAACATAACTTTAAATATAATATTATGAAATAACTGAAATTCTACACATTTTAAAAATTTTTTGTCATAACCTTGGGTATGCATTAAATATGAGTAATAAATTTACACTCATTTTCTTCCTTTATCTATATTTCAAGGAAAAAGTGGTTAGGGTGTTATAATAATTATTTAATAGGCTTAAATGCAATTATTTTATCAAATTAATCACCTGCTTTCTTTTTATACTAGTGGTTATGTGAGTTGATCTTTTACAACAAGTTTGCTTGTTATTATTATGACACAAATATAAATAAGGGAGGAGCATTCATAAAGATATAATTAAATTTATTTATTTTTTACTAAAGAAAAAAAAACTGTTTTGATTTTTCATCAATTTATAAATTATTTTTTAAGCAAAATAAACACATTATTATCATACCCCTAAAGTGCAGTACATGACAAAATATTCAAGATTATAAAAACTTATTCATAATCAACAAATAAAAATTTAACGTATTAAAACTCTTAAAATTAGGAAAAATAATAAATCCTTCATGCAACATCAGTCAGAACACACACACACACGCACGCGTACACACACATTATTATATATTACATATTATTATTTATTATTTACATTCGTTTTTTTTATATACCTTTTATATCTTTATTAAATTACTATTTTTCCATTCATATCATCTGTTGATTGTGTTAAAAGAAATAAATTATGATCAAGAGGAAATTTTACTTGCTTATCTATGTTATTTAAGCAGTCGAAAATGGGTGTAGTTAATGTAAACAAGCCTTAAAATCCACTATTTTATTTTTAGGAAATATTTTCATATATCTTGGTTAATATAAATCACCTTCCACACGCCATTTTATGTTTATTTTATTAAAAGGTTAAATTGTTACCTTTTCTTTATTTGTCATTTGTATCATGTTTTAAATGAGTTCTCTCATCTTTATTTCTCCCGGACACGATGTCCAAGAGAAAGTGATTTGTAACGGACAAACCACTAATCCTATCGGACATTGACTAACGCTTATTTACAGCCTTGTACCCATTGAAGAGGCCATAAAAGTCATAAGAAGTAAAGACCTGCATTATAGGGATCTAGAACTTCTTATGTTTTAAAAATTAATAAATGCTCTTAATCCCACACAAAATTAAGAAATAATGTATAGAAACCTGCTGGCTGTGTTAGGGGTCAAGAAATCATTACCAAAATACAATTTTGGCATTATAACAGTTAATGTCATTGAAAACCAAATAAAGAAATTAGCATTGGCAATGAGGCTAAAGTATTCATAGACCAATTTCCTGGTATATAACTAACCTGAAGATAGTTTAACATTTCTTTTTACTGTAGTTTTTATTGATGAATGTATTAACTGAATAGATTTTGCAGCATTGTCATCAATATAGTCCTAAATAATAACAAAATAATTTCGAGCATGAAAATTTTTGCTATATTAGCATTAATTCGCAAACCATAGGAAGACTTAAATTGAAACTCCTGTACAACCCATCCTTTAAAATCAATAAAAGTGGTTGACATGCAGGTTTAAGTTACCCTTTGTAATACTATGCAAAAATATGATTATAAGGTGAATATATGACCATATGCACATTTTTAAGAATTCCCCATCCCTGCAAACCAATTTACTCACTAAACTGCCAACCCTTGGATTGATTTTATTTGCGAATGACCAGAAATGGATTGTTGTTAGCATGTGTGGACCAAAATTGTTAATTGTTTGAATTATACAGTGCATAACAGGTAGAAATAGTTTTAATAAACCATTTCCTCTTAAAATAATGATATCATGGATTGCTTTGCTGACTTTGATTGAAAACTATGTACCTTCATAGAAGGATAATAAGTAAAAATCTGTTCTGAAGTGATGACAACATATTTCTTCTTCCATTCACGACCTTTTAGACTACCTTGCACTCTTTTATATAAATAACCCTAAAGACAAAATAAATCAAAGGTAAATTTTGTATTTTTTTAAAATAATAAAGAAATTTAAGATGAAAATATTTTCTTCTGCTTAGATGTCAGGACAACCATATTTAAAACCTTCTCGCATTTATGTTAAATTAATGCATTGTAGCGATTCATTTCTTATGAAAAATCATTTTAGGATAGCCTGCAACAACTGCCTTCTATTTTTGGTTGAGAAATAAACCTCAGAAAGTAATTGAAACAAATTTGAAAAATACCATGTGAATGAGATAAAATATTATGAGCAGTTTCTTGTGATAAAACAATTTAAAATTTAATTTGATGAGGACCTTCTGAGCAAAAATTAGTCAACAAATAGAAATAACAGAGCATTTTTTTTACTTGTTTTTGTTACTGGCTATACCAAAAATTTGAGCACAATAACATTTTTTTGTATGATTAACTTTCAGTTCTCATGCAACAAAAAACATTGCATAATTTGAAGTTGAATAGAAAATGGCTTTTATATGATCAATATTCTTGAGGGATCAAACGAGAAATCATCCATTCAAGATATATAATGATTTATAACGTTAATAGAAAAAGTTGAAAAAATATACTTTATACAGGTTTCATAATCATATTTTAAATAATTTATGAAAAATATACCACTTTCTCTGAATTATAAAATAAAAAAGATTTCATTTTGCCTGAGTTTTATGATTTTTTTTTCCAAAATCATCAAAACTTAAACAAATATCAGAAACAAAAAACACAGATATCAAAAATTTAATGTCAGCGATTCCTACTATTTCCCAAGTGTCTTCTTTATAGCCATATTTTCTTGGTCATTTAGATTAGACATACTATCATCTTATTCTCCTAATTGAAGCCATTTCATATATCAAATACCTATTTTAGTGGCAGTGTTTTTACGTTACAAAAAATGCAGTAACATTTACATTTAAAGGTTAATAAATTTTATATGAATGGTCATTTAATCGTAAATGATTCAATACTGAAAAAGGACCCACACAAAAATCGATTGTAATATGGATTGTTTGTTTACATAAACAGTAATTTATATTTCTAGCACAAGAATTGGAAATTATAATGAAAAAAGATTTGACAGTGATATTTATTTGAAATTTCATAGAAAAACCTACCTGTTTCACGGGAATATATCTACCACTTCCAACATCATCTAAAACAACTTCTTCCTTTCTTTCACTCTTCTAAACAGAAAGAATCAATTGAAGTATGAGTTGAGGAGGAACAATTTAAAGTATTCTTTAATACACAAATGACTTGACTTGGATTTATCAACACAAGTCATTTTAAACGTTTTCTAACTGCATTTCTAAAACATAAAAAATTCATTTTTCTTATAACTGATCATAAGGTTTTGATTTACATGCACAGGCTGATATGTAAAACATCACATAGCCTTTTCTAAAAAATATAGCTGGTGGTAATTGTCCAAATTAGTTAATTATATAATTTGGAGGTCTCCTCTACTTTTGGGAGATCCAATGCTGAACAGTAAAGCAGCAAATAATGCAGGAAATGAACAGAATCTTCCGTTTAGTTTAGACACACTTCTTAACTCTACACCAAAATCTAGAAACTGTGCTCTAGAATGACCTATCAACTAAATTATACCATTTGAACACCTTTTACATCCACCAAAAGTGAAATCACGGTTCCTGATTTCCATAAACTAACAATAAAAAAAAAAGTATGTTATGACTTTCACTCTTATGGTTATTATATTTATATTTATTATAGTTTACAGCTTTATGTTATGTAATATTCAATTTAATATATCTCTGAGATTTTTCTATTCAAAGCTTTGTGTTAAATTTTCAGGTCTGATGCAAGAAAAACCTTTTGAGAATATATCAAAATTTAAAATACCGATGAAAACACATTTTTCTTTTTCAATTTCTTTAACGAAAGCGAGGTAGGAGCAAATGCCAAGCCATCAATTGATGTGTAAGAAGACGACAGTAAGTTGTTTAATGGTGCTTCTATGGCCGCCATCTTTAAAGCAGCTAAAAAATAAATTTATAAATAGAAATTAAAAGCTATAACTTACACTGGCTAACAAGACCATATATAGTTAAAGGTCTATTGTTCATTATGAAATATTTGAAAAAAAAAAAAAAAAAATGTGCAACAAGCTTGAGCTGCAAGGGCTTGAGATGTAAATAGCTGTAAAATATGAATTTTATATCACCAGGTAAAACTATGATTCAAGTAAAAAATTGTTATTTTCAAAACTTTTGATATATTAAAAATTAATTGGTATTTATAAGGCCTCATCTAATTTTTCTAAAAAAATATATCTATTATCAAAACTTCTTTTCTTACAGAAATATTGCTTAATCCTATTCTTATATTTATGGCTTTATTATTTGTTCAAAATTTTCTTACTTTTGATATCAAAAAATTTTAGGACCCTACACCAATGAAAGATATTACCAAAGGCTGTCAAAACTTTCTGTTTGTAACAGAAATTGCATTAAAATCTAACTTTCAAGCTGTTATATTTGAAATTTTAAAGTCATGTGTTTCCTGTATAACTTATATTCATTTTGATAAAAAAAATACTGAAAATGTTTTTTAACACTACTATATTGATGCATTTTATATAATTCTAGTTAAACAAATTTGCAAATGAAATGATAATTTTAGCATGAAATCTAAACAATATAAAATCTAAAGATAAGTTTTCCTTTGAAATAATTATTTTAAAATGCAAAACAAAACTGTTAATGTATAGCTAGTGGTATTATCAAATCAAAGATATATATTCAATAATAACTGTTGCGCAGTAAAAAGGCTGTTTATTTATCTGATAGTTTATCTGTGAAAAATAATTTAATTTTTATATTTAACCTAAGATCAAAGAATTTAAACTATATATGTTTAAAAGAAATACTTGTTTTATTGTCTGAAATAAAACAATAGAGAATATAATGATTGGGTGAACAGTTGAAATGTTCATTATATGGCAACGAAATGATCCGCAACCAGGCAATAGGAGCAATTTTTTCTTCACTTTAAAACAGTTTTCAATAGCAATGAAAAATGATGACATATCATGTATATCAGAATTTCTACCTTTTTCCCTAAACATTGACTTTATTTTATCAACACTACGCCGTCTCTTGAGATTAATATTTCTTAACATATTACTTATCACTTCTCTAGAAATTTTTATGCCTGTTTAAAACGACTTGCTTCTTAAAATTTTATAATAACCATATCTTTAGTGTTAATTTATTCTCACTCCACCAGCCAGCAGTAACATATGTTCCTACAAATAATATAACAGAAAACATCCTTGAGAAACTATAAAAGTTTAAATTCTGACAAGTATAAGAAATAAATTATCATTTAGTATTATCCTTATTTGTTTACTAATTTTTTTCCTGTTAATATTATAATTTAAAATTTACTTCCTGGTGTTGTTGCCAGCTATAGTAATATATATGGATCTTTACTAATACTACAAATTACAGTGACATAACCTTAAATATTAAGTTGTAATACTAAGCTCAATCATGATGAATTTATTACTCACTTTATCTTTGATTTAATTTAAGCCAATTATTTTTTGCCTTTTAGAAAAAAACCTATCAGTGGGTCAACCAATTGAATTTTTTCATTAGCTTTCTAAAACATCTCTCTGTCAGCCTTGAAATAACACAAATAATACTTAGCAACACCTTGTCAAGTGAATTTGAACTTTTTTCAAAAGAAAGAATTCCATACAAAATAAAAAAAAACTAATGTAGGCAAATAATTTTAAAAATTTTGAATGCCTGGAAATTAATTTGGAGAATCTTTCTGAAACTGTCTCAAAGAGTAAGTAAGAAGCCTTTTTTTTCTATTTAAGTTTTAAAAAATATTAATATCATAGTAATGGCAGGTCTTACGCTTTTCTCATAGATGAATAATTAAATTCTCCTTTTTGACCACCAACTTGGATAAAGAAGACTTTATGAACTAACTGTTGTTAACTTGCTGTATATTGAAAATTTTATTGAAAGGATCATTCGAAAACCTGATTAAATTTTCATACACGCAAAAAGTACCAAAAAAACAAGGGTAAAAAAAAAAACACGCAAGTCATAATTGTTTGAAGGGCATACAGCGAATGAACTTACGTTACGTACAGCCATTCAGGTTTATTCTTATGTGGTCGCTATAGCAAATAAGTACTCTTCTGATTATTTAATGGGATTAAATTTTTTTTTTTTTAAGTTGCTTCCTGCAAGGCTAGAAGCAAAAAAGAAACACTTTGGTCGATATTGGAAATTACACGCATCAGAGAAACTTTGTGTTCTCTCTAAATAAGAAGTCTAAACGTAATTTATTTGAAAGCATTGATGTCACATCTGGGAATCAGAAAAATTTAAACCCCTTCGATGCTATTGGGGAAAAGTTTCTGCTAGTAGAAAATAAAAATGTTGTTTCAAACAATAGAGATATTGCTACTGTTTTCAATTGCCACTTTACCTCCATCACTAAATCTTTAGGCACAAAGAAAAAGAAGCATTACTCAATATTTGAAAAATTATAAGAAACATTATCGCGTGATTAAATGGCGTGATACGCTGAAAATATAAATTACAAGAATGTTTTCTTTTGTTTTGAAAAGTAATCAAAATTTGGGTAAACCCGAGGACAAAAATAAAAGAACATAACTTTTAGACAAAACTTAAGTGTTTATTGGCTTAAGGTTAAGGCCTAATTTAAATTTTAAAAAGCAAATTTGCAATTACAATCAAAAATATAGATCATAAATTTCTACTATATTGGAAAATAATTTTCCGAGAACAATAAGAAAAATATATTAATTCTAATTTTTCAGACAAAGTCAAACATCTAACTAAACATCTATTTTTCATGTTGATCACACTGACAGCGTGATGGTAATCATTAATTACTTAAAAAATATAAACACCAACTTGAAAAATGCTACAACTGAAGTAAAGCAGAAAGTATACTACTTACCTGCTTCAAAAACTTTTTGAACATTTTCACCAGTCTGGGTAGATACACTGAAAAATTGACACTTTGGATGATCTGAGAGAAATTTCTTTATACGGGTATCAGATACATGATTTTTTTCTTCATCATCATCATCTAAAAAAATAATTACATTATAATATGCAAAAAGACCAAAATAAAAACCATGTTATAAATAGTATTGCAATTTTAAAACTTTTTTTTATCATAAGTTATAGTTTGTAGTTTTAATTTTATATTGTTATACTAACAGCCCAAAAATTTTTATTAAAAACTTCAAAATAAATCTAATTATATTAAATGCAGAGAAATAAATTCTGGCATTATTATCACAACTACCTTGTTAGTAAAAAGAAAGATAAAATGACATGTAAAGGTTTTATACCTATGACCTCCAGCTTACTAGGCCTTTTCTTTAATAGGTGTGCTAACAGGCCATGTCCACTTTAATGAATTAAATGGAATGTAATTAGGTATAGAGAGAACATCTTTAATTTAGTATATTTAGAATAACAACAAATACATCACCAAGGAGTTGTATAGGTAAAATCCAATAATATCCACTCACTTTTTCTCTACACTTATCAGAATGAAAAAAGAAAAGACTTTTATAATAAATATTCATTATATTGGGAGTAGAGAAGATTGTATGGAATTGTTAGAATTTTTCAGGAGCTAAATACCTTGATGATAACATATTCATATCATATCAAAAACTCTCTATGCATAATCAACCTCTCTCAGCAGTATTTATTTTGTTGCACTGAAATTAATACAATAAAATCATCATGACCTACAGATCAAAAAACTAAAAGGCTAGAAATCATGAGTTCAAATCCCAAAGAAGTCATTTAGTTTTTCGCTCCACTTTTCAATTATATCTATATATAGAATACACACACAGTAAACTGGCTTCTCTAAATTTCATCTTATTTAGAAAACATCAGCAAAATAAAATGTGTAAATCTAAAAATATCATTT
Source organism: Euphysa ruthae (assembly GCA_035046665.1). NCBI lineage: Eukaryota > Metazoa > Cnidaria > Hydrozoa > Anthoathecata > Corymorphidae > Euphysa > Euphysa ruthae. The sequence continues at coordinate 14,585 of JAUZNK010026764.1, forward strand.
CATATTAATGCGATTTTTCAGGTAATTATTAATTTACCAATATTTTTATCTATACATCAATAAATCAAAGTTAGCAAAATCCAGTTTAGCAAGGGTAAATAAAGAATAAAGTTGGTTCAGGGGTTGGTATAAAAATTTTCTAAAAAAAATGTAGCAAATAAATATGCAAGAAAACTGGGCCAATCATCAAAAAACAAAAATATTATTTCAAATCTTTGAAATAGTTGATTAAAACCCAGAATTTTGAACGATGGAAAAATACTGCTTTCAATCATAATTCACCTTATTTTTATCTTTTTTAACTGGGAAGAAAAAAAATCGCCTACTTTTAAAATCCCCCCACAACAGATGCAATTTTTTTTTTGTGGAAAATTTATCAAATTTATTATTTTTATTTTAAATTTATTTTATTTAAAAAAATATGACAATATTATTTTAATAGGCGATATGAACTTACAACCCAATGAAACTGTTTTGAAGGACTTTATGGAATCACATGCATAAAAAACTTAGTAAAGACGTAGACATGTTTTAAGTCTACTTAGAGTAGATTTATTGATCTTATCCTCACAAATAAAAAGTTATGTTTTCATATAATTAATTTACAAATATCTTTACATGCTTTCCTAGTACAAGACCAAGATTTTGATGTAATAAAAATACCCCAGTATGGTTTTCGAGGGCTTTCACTTTGAAGGTGATTTTTGACCGGGAAACAACTTCTAATGGACGGGAGATTAACTTTATTAAATTTTCCATCAAATTTTGTTTTGGAAAAATTTGGCAGTTGCATAGATTTAGAACTGGTTTGGCTGCTCATACAATTTCAAAACATTAGAAAAAAATGGCTGACAAACAAATTAGAAAATGAAAACATAGTTTTTCTACAGATGTTTGTTCTGCTCCAATTTCTAAAATATCTGAAGACATCCCTCCTGGTTTTGATATTACCAAATGGGTAAATGGTGACAGGTAAACAAGTGTAAAAACGATGTCCCCAAGAAAGTTCAGTATACAGCCCTGAACATATTAAACATGTCTACTTTTGTTAAATAAATTAAATAATTGTTGTATAAAAAATAATTTTAATAAACAATCTTTTTAAACGTAAAAATCTCTTAGATAACTCTAAAACAGCTTATGATTTCACCACTTTTGAGAACAACTTACTAGCAGTATCGAGCAACCCTGCCCATTTAAAATAGAAATTAACTTGCGGTAACAATAAAGGACATATCTCTAAATAAACCGCTGCTGAAAGTAATGTGAGAAAGAACCTCTTCTATGGGTACTGCTAAAAAAAACTGGTAATATAGCTGATATTGCCAGATATCATTGTCAATGGAACTTTGTCACTTCTCTAAATAGGTTGGCCAAAAAGGTGTTATTTTCTGCTTTTGTAGATACTAAAAATTATTCTTTTTGGGATGCTTGCAAACCGCAAGGATCAATATAGGGCCTCTTTTGTTTAATGTATTTATTAATGACATTTTGTTTTCATCTTGAAATGGATACCAGTCATTTTGCTGATAATAATACTATTTATGCACGCCGAACCTCTTTTCAGAGTTTTTAGCGTTTAAATAACGATTTACGCCACATAAACCTTTGGTGTCATAATAATTCATTGGTAGCAAATCAGACAAATTCCAGTTAATGTTTTTAGGAAGAAACATGCTTAATGGTTTTTCTTTTTATATTGGTCAGCAAAAAAATTTCAGTTTCTGAGAAAGTAGTGTTATTAAGGTTCATTATTGACTCTAGTTTGAGTTTTTCAAGTCATATAAAAATAGTTTGCAAATACGCAAGTATTAAAATTTGCGTCCTTTTTAGAATTAAGCTAAAGATGTTTTAAAAGCCTATAATGATGCCTTATTTTTTCTCCTGTCCAGTTATTTGGATGTTTTGTAATAAGTTCAGTATTGATACTATAAATAGTACCTATAAACGGGTTTTGCAAGCTGACTGTGATGATACATCTTTAAGTCAATCTGATTCTATTACAACTATTATTATTTTATTACTATTATTAATCTATACAAATAAAAGGAAAGAAATGGATATTTTTATGAAAAATATCATTTTTCTAAATATTTAGTGCATTTAAAGTTTTAGTAGTCTAACTGTTTGAAAATCCATGCAACTTTGAACTCATCACTAGCTTGAATAATCGATTTTAACCATTTAAAATAAATGCAAAGTAATTTAGAGAAAAGTAAAAAATGGTATCTTGAGATAAAAATATTTATTTTGACGACGTTTTGGAAGACTGCCATCTTGAGGCTAATAAACGCATAGAAAAACATCAAAGCGCAGTTAAAAAAACCCAACACTAACACTAATCCTTACTAGTAATGAAGACGAAAGCAGGTTGTCTCTTGAAATGTCACCAAAATGAATATTTTATCTCAAGGCATGATTTTTGCTTTCCTGAGTAATTGAGATGAAACTTATGCAAAATTATGGAATGTAAGTATGGAATTAAATTATGAATAAATTACAATCTATTTCATAAATAAAATTAAACTAATTTTAAACTGCTAATGTCAAGAATAAAAAAACCATGTATTTCATCTCATTAAAATTGGTAATTATCAATTTCCTAGAACAAAAAACTTACTAAACACATCTCATGATAAAATAAGATATCATTTCAAGTCATGAAGAAAAGCTTCATATTGATTAAACAGTTTAATACTTAGCCAGATAATCTCATAACTAAACAAATACAAAGAAGTATCTTTTTTGGATGCAAAGTTTACAAGAGAGATCGTACTATGAAATTTTTACACAATTCTTTTTCTGAACTTATTACCACCAGAAATTAACCCAAATGTAAAAAAAGGCCTTGACAAGAAATCTTTTAAGCATTGCAGTATTGTTGGCAACATTTATTTAAATAAAAAATTCATTCAATAACAGCTCTTTATAAAAAATGATAAATCATAGTTTTGAGATTTTTATTCATCTACTTTGTATAATTAGCAACTTGAATATAAAATAATAAAAAAAAAAAAAAAAAAAAATTTGTAAGAAAATTACATTAAAATTACATTAAGCACTATAAATCAATTAAATATATAATTTACTTCCACAAATAAGATATAAATAAGCCAGCTGCTTAAGGAAGTTTTCAAGTCAATAAATAGCATTTTAAAATATGTTGGACATAACATCTTCCATAAAAATCTGCCATAAATAACTATCTGCCATATATCACAATCTGCCAGACATATCTATTTAACACATTTAAAAACAAAAAAATAAAAACCATGTAATTTTTTTCAAAAAAACTCTTAACAACAAAATTACTTTTTTTGTTAGAAATTAAAAACATTAAAGGACAATGCTATCTATTAAAATTAAAAAAATAATTTAATGAGATTCTTTTGAGAAAATCTTTACTAAACCTTATTCAGTTCACATTTATAGCTTTGCTTGTTTGAAACTGTTGATTATTACTTAAAGTAAGACATTGTGATAGAGGTAAAACGCATAGCAATAAAAAATGTTTACCAGCTTGAATAGCAACTAATTGACATGGTAGATATTTATCTTGTCTGTGTTGAGTCATTTTTGCATAGTAACTGGATATAACATTGAAGCTATGTTCATCATCCAAACTAAATACCAGCAACACACCATCACACCATTCTGAAAACTTTGAAAAGGCTAAGTTAACTTCACAAACATTCTGAAACTATATCAAATTCAAAATGAAATTTAAAACGTTGAAGAATCTTGAATAAAATTGTTAAGTCTAACAAAGGATAAAAAAAATGTTATCTGAAGGGAATTTTTAGTTAAGATGGTAGGCAGTTATCATTAAAAAATGTCCTTTAAAATTATAAATATCCACAATTAATAGCTTCTAGTTTAATACAAAATATAAACAGAAATGAAAACATGTTCTTTACAAAAAGTAAAAATCTTCTTTGGGGAGTTTAGGAAATTTTTAGGAACAATTAAACATCCCTAATGTTTTCAAAATAGTTCCTAACCTAAAATTATAAAAAAATATAGGTCATTCAAAGATTCGTGTTTACAGTAGCATAATTTTTGACAAGAATGAAAATGTAGCATTTAGCAATTGCTGGTCACCAGTCATTTATAATTGCTTTATTTTTATTTAAAGAAGACTGTCCAGGAATTCAATGGAAAAACACAAAAATCACAAAACTAAAATCACAGAAAAAATGATTAACCTCAGGCTAGATAAAGACAATCACCTTTTCACTTATTGAAACTGATGTGCTTAAAATTCCATCTTCCTCAAAGGTGGCGATATTCATACTAAGATAATTAAAATTAATTAAATGTGTATCTCAATGCAAGGAGCAAATCAAATGACTTTTTATATGATAAATTTCATTCAACCCCTCCCTCTTGATCTTTTTTTCTTTATTAATCAAGAAAGAAGAAGGCAATTTTTAGTTGACATTTTGGAAGTTGGATAGAATAGCAATTTTCTAAAAATAATAATTTGAAACTTTCACAAATTAAATAAGCAACTACCAATGTAAAATAAAAATAGCAATCCACCTTAACCTCTGGAGGACCGGTTTCATCACGTATCAGTAGTAAATATGAAATATCGTTTAGAAAAATTGCTTTTTTATTACGAGGCATAAACCCATCATCTTCTTTAGGCACTGAAGCTGTCATAAATCTTTGAACAAGAGAAGATTTGCGCGATTGCTCCCCACCAACCACGCCCTTAAAAAATAAAAATTAATTTGTTTATACTGAGTAACATTAAGTCTGATTAAGTCATTCATTTCAACAAATTTACTTAACATTGGATAAGACGTAGTTAAATAATACAATAATTAGAAAATATTTGTAAAAGACGTCAAATATCATAGAGTGAATTTTGTATATGAAAAGGTAATGACTATAACTTGTTTTAATTAAACAATTTTTAAAAATTGGTTGTCAAGTAAGTAAAACTTGGTTGTCAAGTAAGTAAAACTTGGTTGTCAAGTAAGTAAAACTTGATTGTCAAGTAAGTAAAACTTGGTTGTCAAGTAAGTAAAACTTGGTTGTCAAGTAAGTAAAACTTGGTTGTCAAGTAAGTAAAACTTGATTGTCAA